>JANHFO010009158.1:56894-71646 GCA_032468095.1 Pareas carinatus | reverse complement strand
CGCTCTTATCGTCCCCAGGTAGGTCCTAATAAAAAGCCTAACTAGGGTTCGATCAGATTCGGAGCAACTGGCCCTCCAACCACTCTCCAGGCGTCTTTTCCGGCGTTTCATCTCCCTCAGCTCCTCAGAAAACCAAGGAGCCAGGGTGAGTCGGTGCCGAGTCAGAGGCTGCAAAGGCACGACCCGATCCAGAGCACCGCTGGCCATCATATCTTCAGTCAAGCCGTGAGACAAAGCAACAGGAAATGGCCCAAGCTCTGTTTGGAACCTCTCCGGGTCCATCAGGCGCCTGGGGCGGAACCATTTGACTTGTTCCACCTCCCTGTGGCAGAGTGTGGCGGTTAGAAAGTCAAGCCAAAGGAGAGAATGATCTGACCATGACAGGGGTTCGACAGCTATATCCCCTAACTGCAGATCATCTAACCACTGACCAGAGACAGAAATCAAGTCCAGTGTGTATCCCCCTATGTGTGTGGGGCCGTAACAACTGTTAGGAAACTTCTCCTTAATTCTAGGTTACTTCTATCCTTGATTAGCTTCCATACATTGTTTTGCCTTCAGGTGCTTTGCAGAATTGGTTGACCTCCTGTTCCATGTGACAGCCCCTTGGAAGACTGCTATCATGTCACCCTACAACTTCTTTTCATTAAACTTGACATACCCAATTCCTACAACCGTTCTTCATAGGTTTTAGCCTCAAGTCTCCTAATCATCTTTGCTGCTCTTCTCTACACTTTTCTAGTGTCTCGACATAATTTTTATATTGTGGTGACCAAAACTGGATGCAATATTCCAATTGCGGCATTATAAAGTGATACTAAGACTTCATAATGGACCATGCATGGCATGGTTGACTTGCCTTTGCTTTGGACCAAACCCATGGTAGATCTAGAAAACCCAAGGTCAGAATAAATTCAAGAGATAGCTTTCCAGTCTTTGCTTGAAGAACAACAGAAGGAATAGGCCACTATATCTCTTTGTAAGTGATTTCAACTGCTAATATTGTTTTTAAAAGTTCCTTCATATGAATGAAAAAGATAGAATTCTACAAAATCATCTTAGATGTGATTCTTTTACCTGTAAGTTCTTCAATGGAGCTTTCTTCAGAACCTAAAATGGTCTTCATATAGCAACCACAATAGGTCATTAAGCAAAGGGGTCATTAAGTGAAAAATCAAATAACTTCGACTATGTTTACAATTTTACTCTGTAGGATTTGGCAACCTCCATGGTGAATTATTGTATGTTTCACTTCCCCTTCCCTTTCTCAAAATAGTTTTTCACTAATAAACTCCCTTTTTATGACCCCATAACCCCTTAATTCAAGGTAGAGTTGGGATGGCTGAGTGGAGTTGAGTTTTACTAGCTGGATACCCTTCCTGACGCCTATGTGGTGTTCACAGCAAATATTTTTTCTTTGCACCCTAGGAGAGAAATATCTACCACTACTTAGAATTGAACTCTTAGCCTTCTGAGTGGAAGGCGAGCATCTTCACCACTAGGCCACTACTATGCTGTTCAAGCTTTCCACTAACGATACTGTGAATTTTCTAATCAGAGCCAATGTGCCCTGAAACCATTGGATACATCTTGAATTCCAGCCTCTACCAGACCAGGAAAATCAGTCAGTCTCATCAGGATGTACCTTACAGTGCTACTATCCAAAACAACTAGACACAAGGACAGTATTTTTCCCCCATGCCATCACTCTGCTAAACAACTAACTTCCACAATGCTGTTAAACTGCCTAGTAAGAATGTATCACTATTATCCTTCTCATCTTCCTATTACCTATTTTCCTATTTGTATGACAATTAATGTTGGTGCTTGTAACCTACAATCTACAGAAGTTGTTTTATTCAATATCCTAGTATGACTTGTAGATTGCTTATTTAGTATTTTATGACTATTCTATATCTATCATTGAATGTATCTTATGACATGATGAATGTATTTCATGATTGTGATCATAATTTATCACTTGTTCTTGTATGTATGCTGAGAGCACTGCTAATCTACCTAATAGTGCTGTATCACTATTCTCATCCTTCCTATTACCTATTCTCTTATTTGTATGACAATTGACTTGTTCTTGTATCTTACAATCTATAGTAGTTATGTTACTTAGTACCCTAGTATGACTTGTAGATTGCTTATTTAGAAATCTATGTTCTATGCCTATCACGAGAATGTATCTTATGAGAGGATGAATGTATTTTATGACATGATGAATGTATTCTATGATTATGATCATAATTTATCACTTGTAGCTTATATACACATTGGGAGCATATGCACCAGAGACAAATTCCTTGTGTGCCCAATCACACTTGGCCAATAAAGAATTCTATTCTGTTCTGTGTTCTGTGTTCTGTGTTCTGTGTTCTTCTCTGTTCTCTGTTCTGTTCTGTTGTGTTCTGTTGTGTTCTGTCCTATTTGAAGTAGTAGAATAGTAGATCTCATAAGTCAAGTAGGTTTTCTGTCATCTGCTTGAAATTTTGGAAATTATACACTGTACAGAAGCTGAGAATTCTAGATTGAGAAATGCTCTTTCAAGATCAGGATGAAACACAGAAGGAATACAAAAGAAAATCAAGCCACCAGCATGGTGACCAATTGATGGCCTGAAAAATATGTCTTGTAAGTTCAATTGTTTTTACATTGTTTAGCCACCTATGTAATGGCCTTAAGATAGTGCCATTAATTACAAATGCCTGGTGGGCCTTGTTCCTTTTTTCCCCCCTTCCTGATTTCATCTTTAGTGAGCATTAAGCCTAATTTCAATTACTAACATGCAGGTGCACTTCATAATAGCTCCCTCCCACAGTCACGCAAAAAACATTAAAAATAGCTTAAGAAATGAATAAATGAGCATGACATTTCTGCAAAGCTCTCTGGCATCCTTCTTTCCTTCCTCGGTTTTGCCATTTCTTTTCTGGAGGAATTTTCTTCCTTATTTCAGGGCATTTGAATGGGAAGAAAATGAAGTGGAAGCGATCGAGTATAGAAAGTTGGATGCAAAGAATATAAAGCAAGCTACCTTTGAATGCGTCCTATTCAATGATACCGCTCACCCAACATGCCTAATCAGGATAGTTACAGGCTTAGTGTTTGCAAACTTGCAAAATATGGTTAGAGGTAGCCTTGTTGAGGCTTTTGGTGACTGAGCACACTACAGAAAGCCAACTACAGTAAAACCTTGGATTGCAAGTAATTTGGTCTGTGAGTGTTTTCGTAAGATGAGCAATTATTTTAAATAAATCTGAACTTGATAAATGAGTGATGTCTTGCATTCTGAGTGTAGCAGAGTCAGCTGCTAGAAAGAATGGGGTGGGAGAAATGCAGATTTTAATGACTTTTAAGTTTTTGTTTCGCTTCAAGACTCAACCTGTTCAATTTTGGATTATTGGCAACATTTACTTCAAAATGAATTGGCAGCAGTAGCTGGCTGCTCCTTTATCTATGTTGATGAGCCCTTTGCAAGATTGTAGCTTTGGAGGTGTTATTTTGTTTCTAAAATTCCAACTCAGCTATTGGGCACACGGGGAAGCCCCCAGGACTCCAACTGACTGGCACAAATTGTAGGATGGAGAGGAAGAAAGGGGAAGGGGAGGGGAGAGCAGAAGGGAGAGCAAGGAGGGTTGTGGAACGAATAATTTGAGTTCCCATTATTTCATATGGAGAAATTTGCTTTGATATACGAGTTTTTTGAATTACAAACATGGTTATGGAACCAATTATACTCGCAAGCCAAGGTTTTACTGTACTTTCTGGAAAACCGTAAAAATGAGTTAATTCAATAACCATGTCAAACACATAGCCAGAATTCATCAGCTTTCCCCAACCTGTACTCTCTGCACCATATGAGAGTCAGTTGGTACAGTGGCAAAGCCTAGAACATAGGGGACTGTGAATTCTAGTTCCAGTTTAAGCATGAAAGTCAGCTAGGTGACTTTGAGCCAATCATCAGGAGACAGTGAGTTCTAGTCCCATTTTAGACATGAAAGCTGCCTGGAAGATTTTGGGCCAGTGTCTCACCTGAGAGCCCTCTGGGATGGTTACAAATTGTGATCGCATGACCCCAAGACAAGTCATAGATGTATGCCAGTTGCCAAGTGCCCGAATTTTGATCACAAGATCACGAGGAGACTACAACAGTTGTAAGTGTGAAAAATGATTATAAGTCTCTTTTTTCAGAGCTGCTGTAATTTTCAACAGTCACTAAACCGATGATTGTAAGTCAAAGACTATAATTGTTTCAGATTTGCCTTAGATTTAAAATAGCAATAGCACTTTGACTTATATACCACTTTACATCCCTCTCTAAGTGGTTTACAGAGTCAGCCTTTTGTCCTCCAGCTATTTGGGTCCTCATTTTAAAAACCTCGAAAGGATGGAAGGCTGAGTCAACCTTGAGCCGGTGAGAATCAAACTGCTGGCAGTGGGCAGAGTCAGCCTGCAATACTGCATTCTAACCACTGCGCCATCACGGCTCACTGTAGAAAGTGTTTTAAAGATTTTTTTAAAAACAAAAACAAAAACAAAAAGTTATATACTTCAGCTACCTCACTTTTCAGTAAAATAAGCCAACAGTTCTGAAATTTCAGGCTGAGGATAGACAAATATAATGGAATTAAAGCAGTCAATTGTTTTGTCATTCATTCACACCTAGACATGCACAATACACACACACACACAACATTCTTCCTGAAATTCAGTTGAACTTAACCATAAGTAGCTAATCATATGAATAAGAGACAGCTTGAACTCTTCCGCTAACAATATATTTGGGCATATTGTTATTTGTATATTTAAAAGGGACAGTAACATTTTTAGGCAAAGCCAAAAATTGTCTGAAGCTTTGAAGATACAGGGCTGGATGAATCATTTGTTTGATTCCACAGACGTCAGTTTTGTCCCATCTTAATATTCTGCTTCACAACTCACAACTGCACATATCTGCATTTCACATTATCTGCTCCACAACTGGCAATTTCACTGATCTGGATTTCACATTAGAAAACTCTAAACCACACGTAATTCCTTGCAGTGATATTATGAGCGATATCCACTGAGAAGCATCACAGCTAAGTAGCAGCTGGTAAGAAGATAGATAAGGCAACTGTCTAATGAAAATATTATAAGAAGAATTACAAGGATAAGTCTAACAAGGAAGGAAGTTAACAGGTGAGCCTGGAAAGGCAACAAAACCTAGTCAACTAAATCTGGACATGTGCTTGTCATAACATCTGTGTTAATTAGATAGTGAAGGAATAATGCTAAGACAGGTCAGTGAGGCAACAGCTGCATAAACAAAATAGACATCATGATTCAGTAGCTCGGTCAGATGAACATAAGGCTCATATCAGGCCCTGTCCACAGTATTCATTAATTACAATTTTAATTATGAACTTGCACAAAGGAATTTCAGCTTTGTGATGTGAAGGTGTGAATGAATTGTGGATGGAAAGGCCCTTAACACGCAAAGTAGAGCGACATTTCAGATTTTCCTTCCAAGGGAGAGTTAATAAAAGGGGAACATCTATAAGATTCGGGAACCTGGCATTTCCTTAAGATCTCATTATTAGAAGGGACCTTGCAGGTCTAAGGGCAAAAAAGAGCAACTAAGATGATTAAAGGTCTGGAGACTGAAACCTATGAAGAACAGTTGCAGGATTTGAGTTTGGCCAGTCTAGAGAAAAGGACTAGTGAGGACATGACAGCAGTATTTCGGTATTTGAGAAGCTGAAGATATTATAGAACATGGTACTGTTTCATAGGAAATGAAGCTGTGTAGATGGCTAGATATGATTTTAGGAGCAGAAATGAAATAATGTGATTAGATTGGTTAAGTACTGAGGAAACATGGTTGAAATTTATGCTCGGCTGTCTGATGTCGTTGGAAAGATGCAACTATTTTGTTTGTCGTTGTTTGAAAAAATAACAAAAATCTTATGACTAGATACTTTGGAGAATATCATTTTTTTGCCTGGATAATTCAGTTATAGACTCTGCTAGGGCTAACGTGAAAGATTGCTCTGTCTTTTTTTAAAAAAAAAATGTTTTTATTATTTTCAAACAAATAGGTTCAAAACAAGACCAACATATGTGCAAGTAATACATCAAGGTAGGTAGGTCGTTTATATCACCCATACTCAATTTAAAGATGACAACTCACTATAATAACACAATCCAGAATTGGTCTGAGGAAAGCAAGACATTTTGCATCTCCTAGAAAGATTGCTCTGTCTTGAGGCCATCCCGTTCAGCAAGAAGGAAGGACAAATTGAAGCAGAGTGATCCTAAAGGGTTATGGACTATCTCCCTCAGGATTTCATCAAAGCATGGGAGAATGGGGAGGAAACTGTTTTCCTAGGGCTGTAGTCTGTATTAACATCTACATCTCTTTTTTTCTTAAAAAAAATGAAATGAAATGTTTCAAGCATACAGAATGGCGCCTGAGCTTCTTGCAATGTTTCATTACCAAACTAGGTAACGTCACCAGGACTGATGATGTTACCTAGTTTGGTAATGAAATGCCTGCAAGAAAACCAACCAAGTTCAGAGCGCGGCATCAAGGACCCCATCGTACAGGCAGCCCTCAACTTACAACAGTTTATTTAGTTACTGTTTAAAGTTGCAATATCACCGAAAAAAGTGACATGACCATTTGTCACACTTACAACCGTTGCAGCCCTCCCATGGTCATGTGATCAAGACTGAGACAGTTGGCAACTGACTCGCATTTATGACAGTATCCCGGGATCGTGTGAGCATCTTTTGTGACCTTTTGACGTGCAGAGTCAATGGAGAAGGCGGAGTCACTTTACAACCA
Source organism: Pareas carinatus (assembly GCA_032468095.1). Lineage (NCBI taxonomy): Eukaryota > Metazoa > Chordata > Lepidosauria > Squamata > Pareidae > Pareas > Pareas carinatus. The sequence goes on along the minus strand of JANHFO010009158.1, from coordinate 64,811 downwards.
TGTTACTGACTTGGCAAGTGCAATGATCCACTTAGCAACTGTAGCAGGGCAGTTGCAAAATGGAGCAAAACTCACTTGCACTGTTTCCCCAAAAGTAAGACATCCTCCGAAAATAAGACGTACTTACAGTTTTGCCTCCCGCTGAAATATAAGGCATCCCCCGAAAATAAGACCTCCCCGATAATAAGGCCTCGGGCTTCCGGTTCTGGGCGGCCTTGGTGGAAAAATAAGACATCCCCTGAAAATAAGACCTAGCGCATCTTTGGTGCAAAAATTAATATACGACAGTGTCTTATTTTCGGGTAAACACAGTAGCACTAACATAACTACATGTAATGAAATGAATGTTATTAATAAAAAAAGAGTTTACTCAAACAGAAGGGCCACGAATTAAGATTTGTATGGCATAGCTATTTATGGTATAATAAAGTAAATGTTGATTATAATAATCGATTTGTTAGACATATATTAAGAGTTGGGAATAATTGTAAAGTAGGATTGCCTGTAAAGATGTCCTTTTGGATGTCTCAACGTGAAGCTTTTCTTAGAAAAGAAATGGTGACAAGGCCAGACTGATTAATTTATGGTCAAATAATATCTTTCAATTATGGTGGCCCTATCCTCAAATCTAAAGAGGAGTTCGAATAAGAAGGATCAATTGCTTACATATTTATAATTGAAAGAAAGATTTAAACTACACAAAAAAGAGATATGAATCTGATTTTGTGAAAAATGAATTGGAAATCCTATTTATTGTATGGCAGCGGAAAACATATTATTGCTAAGGTTCATAAATTGTTATTGAAGTTAAACTTGGAGAATGAGTATGTAAAGCATTGTATGATTCAGTGAGCAAAGAACTTTGGATATAATATAATTCTTGAACATTGGGAAATGTGGATGAAACGTCTAAAATTCACATTAAATTATAATGTAAAAGAAAAAAAATAAGGTGATGTGCCATTGGTATCTAACACAGAACAAATTGTCATGACTATATAAATGTACCTCAAGTGAATGCTGGAAACAGAAAGGTAAAGAAGAAATTTTTACTATTTATGGTGGATATATAACAAAACAAAGAAATATTGGAGAAGGATTCACATCTTCATGTTTAATTAAGTTTAATTAATGGATAAAGAACTTGAAAAAATGGAAGTTTGATATTATATATGTTGGCTGCAGCAAGATTACTTTATGCACCAAAATGGGAGAATACTTTGATTCTCATAATGGACAAAAATGGCTGCAAAAGTTGATGGAATTAGCAGAGATGGTTAAATGACTGCTTTGATTTTAAAAAAAGAGCACAATTTTGCTTCTGCTTGGAAACTGCTTTTGGACTTTGTGCTTGAGGGGCTTCTGGGTTTTCCTAATTAGATAGGTTTGTTGTTATAGAAATGGCTAGCGTATATTAACATATAACACAAAAAATTGAAGTTTTATGTTGATACCTTATTCCACTACACCAAAGGGAGTTATTTTTTTTCCTTTCTTTACCCTATATTTTCCTCTCTTCCCCCTTTTCTCTCTTATTTCCCATTATCTAAATTTTTCTTTGCATTTCTGTGTCTTATATTTTGATAAACTAAAGAATATTTGAACTAAAAATGAAAGCTGTGAACTCAAGTTGTAAGCTCATTTATAAAGTAAATATGAGTAAATGACTTGTTTGTGAACTGTGGATTGGATTTTTTGCCTTTCTGACAGTTTGATGCCTATCTGTCTGATAGATATCCAGGCGAAACAGCTTTTCCCATCATTGACCTACTTTAAAAGTATATCTATATGCATATCTTGTAAGAAGAACAACAGATGCAAGTTATATTGAAGTACTTCAGGATGGGAGGAAAGATTATAGATCATGGTGTAACTATTTAAGTAAAATAATAGGATGGAAAAAGAAGTGTCTATTTTATATTTCTCATTGATTGATTCATATAGCATAATATACTATTGTAATGTTTGATTTTGTTTTATTATTTATGAACCCAAGATTTTGGGTTAGAAATAATGACGTATGCCTTATTTGGCTGAGCTTATCCATAACTGTAAACCATGATTTTTTTAAAATTATGTCATAGCTGTAATAACAATTATAACTAAGCCATAAGCATCTTGGATTTTACATATAGATGGCAGCCAGGTTATTTTACAAACGTTTTTAACTTATTCTAAAATTCACTGTGTTTGTTATCTGTACTGTATTAAACTATGTGACCTATGACCAAAGGTGTTGAACAAATTTCACCTCTGTGTTCACAAATACAAAGAAATAAATTATGGTTTGTAAACCATATCCCTGTTTTTTATAAGCCAATACCAAACAACATTATGACTTTGTGCAATGTATATATGTTTAGACACTGTAAGATATGCACAAAATCATAGTTAAAATAACATGGTTTAGCATAATGTATGAGCTTTAACATTATTTGCTCTATACTTAGGCAGTTTGTGGTATTTTTAAATCATTATTTATAGCTAGCTAGATTGCTGGCATTTTGCATGTCACATGTTTACAGCCTGTTTTAACTTGTGCCAAATGAGTGAAAAAATAAATAGGTGGCATAATTCTTTAGAAAAGGATTTTTGTAGTTATAATTGGACTATAGACATATCAAATATGTGGCAAAATCCATGTGATAGAAACTTTCTCAACAAACAAATTTTATTAAAATTTTAATTAAAAAAGGGTATGCCTTTTAAAAAATATTTGTAGTCAAAAAGACGTAAGCAGATTCTTCCTGATATTTTTATACCATTTTATATTTTTTTTGCCATGACATATAGCTATAGTACACATTTATGTTACCTTTATGATAAGCTTACTATAAAAAACCCCAATAAATTAAATCAGGCAAAAGATTAAAAGATTGATGTTTCCAAACCTCAGACCAGTTTTTGTACAAAATTCTATTGGTTTATTTTAAACATCTACTTCTTCCTTTTACAATAAGCTCAAAGTAAGTTGGAAGATAAAATAACATTAAAGCAATAAAAAAGCATTGCAAGCAAAGTAAGTGCTAGTTTTATTTACATTCATAATAATCAACTTCTTTTCAAAAAGTAGAACTGAAATCATACACCACGTTGCAGATGTTAAACTGACTGATTTTTGTATCACTATTCTGAATGCAAATGGCAAATCAACAGAATATGCTTCTATGGAAGGAGCAATGTGAAGAGGCGCGTTACACAGAGTCTCTGTGTTTAATTTGCTGTATACCAAAGAGAATGTTTTACAAATCACATGATTTATGTATGTAGTTCCAAATTCTTATAACAATATGACTAATTTTATAGAATTGGTTTGTCTATCAAAGTAAAATATGGCTAGAAATTAAACTTGAAGAATACAATATTATGTCAGTTGATGTTTTCATGAAAATAATACTCTGATGGTTGTCGGATACTAATGCGTGTTATAGAGAAATGGAAATGAATAAACAAATGAGTTTATTCAAGTTGTCAACGTTAGCTTTACCCTATGATAAGGGCATGGTAAGGGTGTCTAAGCTAGTGATATGTAAGATTAATCAGTGCACTTTGCGTGTCTTTTGGATCGTTAGCCAATTTTTCTGTTTAACTTTCATTTATTTAAAAAATGAAATATATTGTCAAGAATCAGGATAATTTGCACTAAAAATATTCATAGTAAAAGACTAAAGGAAAATATCACTGAATAATTTTCAGTTAAGTACATCTTTCTGCTTCTAACAAATCAAGTCAGTGCGATTTTGCTGTCGCTTCTACAGAGGATTATACCTCTCACATCAGTTAATATTTAAAATATGCATCTGTAAGATAAATATTTGATAATGTTTTTAGTACAATGAAATACTAAATGAAAAGAAGGTTTTGAATGGTACTATTGGTTTAAATGTTTACTGTTGGCTCTAATAGCAATCCAGAAAAATATAATTCATACAAAAGAGCAAACCTGTGTCATTGGTGAAACTTTAAAATGTACATAAATCATTTAGTAAACAGCAGACCAAATTGTTTTTGATTAAAGGTTAAAATAATAAGCAACAATGAGTTCAGTAGGTAGCCATATGAACAAAATCTTTATTGATTGCAGCACAGAGCTAGTGGTCATATGAGCTAAAAAGTGACCATATGAGCAAGATCTTTCTTGATTGCAACACAAAGGATTTGGAGAGCAATTCTTGAAACTGCTTTCTAAATCTTTTGTGTTGCAATCAAGAACGATCTTGCTCATATGATCACCTTTTATTCTTCAGAGACCCATGGTTAATTAATAGATTTTGAGCAAAGTGCAGGCTCATTAAAAAACACATATATTGGTCCTTGAAATATTTTCCCCAAATATTTATAATAATTAAAACTAATATTGGTGCATGTAAATTATATATCTTTATATTTATAATTTGCAAGCCCGTTTAGCTTTTCTGGAAAAATAGTGACTGGATTTGAATATAATACAAAACCACAATCACATTTTAATTCAGTGAATTGCAGCATATGTGCTTCATTATTGGTTAAGAGTATATCAACGCAAAGATAAGCATCTGTGGGTATTGTGGGAAATCAATGAAGCATTGAAACACAGAAATGTTTGGAGGCAAAGACCATAACAAATGGAACAAAACACAGAGATCATACATTTTGGAAGATCTACAGTACATTCAGAAAGTATTCAGACCCCTTCACTGTTGTTAATTTTGTTAAAGTGAAAACAGAATTTTAGAAATGCCCATAAATTTATGAAAAAGAAAAAACTGAAATGTCAAAAAAACAGATCTGTGCCTGTCTCTGAGCTCTGCAGGCAGTTCCTTTGCCCTCGTAGCTTTTGTTCTGCTACAGTATGGATTGCCAGCTGTAAGGCCTTCTGTGGAGAAGTGTACGCCTTTCCAAACCATGTCCAATCGATTTAATTTACCACAGGTGGAATCCAGTCAAGGTGTAGAAATATGTCAGCAATGGTCAAGAGAAATAGGAAGCACTGGCGGTAAATTCCACGTGGTGTTACCAAGAATCTGAATGCTTATGCCAATGTGATGTTTCAGGGTTTTCTTTCTTTTTAATAAAAATACAGACATTTCTATAATTCTGTTTCCATTTCGTTCTTATGGGGCACTAAGCGTAGATTAATGAGGAAAAAACTGAATTTCAACAACTGTAGAATCAGATTGCAGCATCATGAAATTAACAAAAGTGAAGGGGGTTTGAATACTTTATTGTCAAAAATATATTTTATAATATTATATTTTTATTACATTTTTATGAAGTGTTATTTTATGAATGCGGTTTACGGTTGAGTATATGTGTGACATTTTATAAGTCTTTCTGATACTTCTTTTACATTAGTTTGCTCCAAAAATGCATGGTAAATCGCTTCTCATTTTGAAGTCCAATAAAATGAATTGTGAAAGATTGAATAATACATCCAGGATACACCAAAAGTGTGGTTTTTAGGGATCTTAGTAAAGCTAAGTAAAGCTAGTTCTTATATAATATTTTCCCTAGAGAATGCTGATGAAAAGTCCCAGATCATTCAAGTACTGCCTGTCTTATAGCAGTTTTATTATGTGCACATAGAATTGACAAGGCAGAAAAAAGACTGCGACCAGGCAGAGATGTTTTGTATATGTAATATTTTTTGCAAATACTAGGTGCAACCAACTAGTTAACATGAAAAAAGGACTGTAAAGTAGAAAGAAATTGAGGATACCCGAACTAACTCTGAATAGAGCTTAGTTTTTAATTACTAAATTAGATATTTCTGAAAATGCATGTTTCAATTGTATAGATCCTAAACTCATAGGATTACTCTTCTGTAGGTTCTGACCTTTGCTTTTCAGTCAGGTTCATTTTATAAATTACATATGGGAATTAAACTAGAGATGGGAGAACACTTCAAATTTTTGGAAATATCATTATATGGGAAATTCAAGAGGAAGAATTAAAGGCTCATTTTGTCTTAACAGTGTTCACTGGATATATATTCCCGTACTTTAGCATTTCGAACTGGGATTGCAACGACTACATAAAATGATATATAAATATTTTACAGTCTTTTTTCACGTGAAAACAGGTAGTCTTCAATTAGATTTATCTTCAATAATGTGCTTCAGAGTAGTGGCTTTTAAAATACTTGATGTTCATTCATTCATTCTTAGAAAAATTCTGTTAAAATAATCGCTTTTACTAAAAAGCATGCATCTTTGTGAAATGTAGCTCATTTCATCATTTACTCATGAAAGTCCATACCTTTTAAAAACATCCATTAGTTAAAAAAAAGTATTGCCATAGTACTTTTGCTACCATAAACTAAGATAGCCCGCTCCAAGAAAGTCTTCAAACACCTCTAACGGCAATCGATTATGCATACTAGGTTAGTATAAGTGTTTTTTACATATTGCTAAATCCTGATGAGTTCAGAGAAATTAATACCACAATTTTCAAAACAACTTTATCAACTTTATGTATTTATAAACCATATAAATGAAGTAATTATTGCTTTTCTCTTTGTTTTCAATTCCAGCAGGAAAAGAGTCCTGAACATTCAAGAAATAAAGGTACTGTTTATCATTACATTTTAAGTACTTCAGAATAATGTGACTTTTATTTAGAAATACGTAAATGCATAGAGATACCAATAATGTTTTTGAAGGAATTGTTTAAAAATGTTTATCTCTGGATTTTAAACACTCTGTTATGCTGTATTTTGTATGTATACGTAATTTTTATTCATAATTTAGTTTTATAAAGTCTGTCCAAATTAGCACCGACTCGGGCATAACTGTCTCTTATGTAGCATCATTTCATAATCTGTTTCCCAAATCTGCAACGAATAAAAATAAACACAGATATTACATTATGATTCATACAGTATGAAGATATTATGCACATTATATACAAGAAAAATAACAATCACAAGATCAAACAAGTTTGGTCCAGCAATACTTATGATTTTGAAAAGAACTGATAAAGTGTTCCCTAAAATAAAATATGTAAGATGTTTGTACTGACTTCTCATTATATTCAGGTGATTTATTTGAATTAGTATACTATGCTTACTATCAGCTGTAGGCTATCTTCTAGCAGTCTTCTGTACTTTTGCAGCCTGACTATAGCAGCTTTAATGTAGATAAAATGTTTTTGTTGGGCCTTGCCCCCCTTCCACCTGATTACTCTGATGATGAGTCAGCAGGAAAGGAACTTTTGTCCCTTCCTGTACCAAGCTTGGCCCAGCCACCCATCACCACATCATCAGTGCAGGAGGAGAGGAAACGGCCTGACACTAGGACAGCTGTGGGAGATCAGCAGGGGGAGGGAATGGAGCCTGGCGTGGGGCCAGAGGCTGCAAGGGACAAGCCTCTTCCAGTGGAACAAATCATAGAAGCCTGAACCAGATTCAGACTGAGACCAGAGGCCCAGAGGGAGGCAATGGGTCAGTGGGCATGGCTGGGGGTGTGGCCCGCAGCCCCTTCCCTCAAGGAGGGAATAAAAGTGGGGCACTCAAACAGTTGCAATTAGATCAGGCAACTGTTTGATCTTGAATGAATCCTGATTTCCTGCTTCATGTTCTTGACCCCTGGTCTTGGAATTGGATCAGTGCCAGCTTCTCGACCCTTGGACTTTTGCCCCTGACTACTCTTGATTCTTTTGACCCTTGTACTTGTACTTTGGACCCGGACTACTCTTGATTCTTCTGATCCTTGGACCTGGACTTTGGACTCTGACTACTCTTGCTTCTTCTGGAGATTGCACCTGAAATTAGTTGCACTGTGAGTTTGCGTTTACCCTGCACTTTGGACATTTATCTCTGGCTGACGGCTTTATTGCCGATTAAGACTCTTTTATTTATTGGATTTTTATACCGCCCTTCTCCCCGAAGGGACCCAGGGCGGTGTACAGCCATATAAAAAGACATCAAAGGGATACAAA
>JANHFO010009157.1:549635-573234 GCA_032468095.1 Pareas carinatus | reverse complement strand
AAGAAACCAAACAAGCAAGAAATTGCTCTTCAACCCCTTGCAATAATCCTCCATACAAAGTTTCCTTAAGAGTTTACAAAGAAAAATAGAACACTAGACACAAAGGGAAATGTGAAATGAACACCTTTTAGAAAAGGCAAAAGGGCACATCAACAGAGAGCAAGCATAAGATGTATAATATATAGAAAATACAAGAGAGTTATCTTCACTTTATTGGCTTTTGTGCAGATGATCACACCAGAATTTGGAATATGTTAGTGTAAAGTTAATGGGGGTATCTAAACTGGATTACTCTTTTGAAAGAACCTTTGCAGCGGAGAGGTTTCTTTAAAGAAATGAGTTTGGAGAAACAAAGGAGTACAGAACAGGAAATATAGTGAGATAAGGGGACTTATTGCTCCCATTTCTGTGTATGCAACCAATATGAAGAATAGCAGGAAGATGGGCGAGTTAGACTCAAAAGGGGAAATTGAAACATCAAAGCTGTGAGATAACTACTTTGTCAGCCAAAAGTAAGGAAAGCTGAGTTGATTTGTAACCAAGAAGATCAAACTTCTACAAGGTCTAAATAATTTTTCATTTTTATGTGTTTTATGGCGTTCTCAGCTGTCACTATTGTTCCCCAAGGTACTGAAAATTTAGAAATGTAACGTAAATGGATATATCCAGGCTTCTCGTTTTGGGTGATCCGTTCAGCTAGGACCACCAGAGCTGGTCTGCAAAAATCTGGAGATTCACTAGAAAGAAAAAAAACGCTTCCATAACGCATTGCGGTCGCACAAATTTGTACTGCCAGACATCCGGCCACTCAAAGCCCATCAGCCTCAGTCTCTTCCCATGCGGAAACGCTGCCTCCCGCATGAAGCAAAAAAAACCCCCAAACCAACCGTGAGAGCAAAAGCTCAGGCGCCTGCGCAGAACAACGCATCGCCCTATTGGCACGCCTCTTCCTCCTTTCTCCTACAAAGACCTTCTGGGAACTGTAGTCCTCCCAAACCTCAAGAGCCGATTTGGTGTGGTGCATGCTGGGACGCTAACCTTTTTTTTTCTTTCGCGAGGCCTCTTGGGAGTTGTAGTTTCAACCCAGAGCGCGCAGGCAGACCATTAAGCTGGATGGACTCGCTTTCCCATCATGCTGCCTGGCGGCGGGCGGGGGGAATGGGGGCCGGAATGAAGGTGGCCAAAATGGCGGGGCTATAGAAACGGTGTGAGTGTTTACCGACGTCGAGAAACGTTACAGGTGAATTAAGATTCTCTTCCCCCCCCGAATCTTTTCCTGTCAGAGGCTGCAAGTAGAGGAGGTTTTTTTTAAAGAAGGGGCAAAGGAAGAATTTGGGGTGTGGGGGGGGGATTAAGTTTGTTTTCGATGGCCAGCGCAGCAGTCCTGGGGAAGTGGATGGCGACGATCGAGTCTCCCTCTTTTTGCTTCCAGTATTTCTACAAGAGGAGGGGAAACGATGGGGCCGTCAAGGAAGCCCACAATGCTATCTTATATTTTCAAGGGTTGCTTTCCCGTTTTCAGCTTGAGCTGCTTATTGAATTTGCTCGTTTCCATATGCGCAGAGTACAGGGAACCATAAGCCAACGAAAAACAGGCGAACGCATCCACTCATGCAGGTTAATGCCAGCCGAATTTAACATATTGGGGTGGGTGTGTTTTGTAGCATTTACCTGCACTGTGTGAAATATTTTGTGTAAATCTAATGACAGCCTCTTGCTTCTGGAATGGGGAGGACAGATTTCCAGGATCAGAAAAAGTTCCTCGCCAGACTAACTTTTATCCTCTCCCCTCCAGTATTTCTGTTTCTTGTTTTTTTAGAGTGAGATGGTGGGAAATCCCTAAAAATGATGCTGAGATTCAGGTTTTCTGGTTTCTGTCCAATTTCTGAGAGAAAACTGAACCCTTAGTGATCGAATTAATTTTGCAGGAAAAATATATATGACTCATAACAGCAAGAAGTTCTACAAGGCTTGCTAAAGCCCCAAGTCTGGGGCTGAAAGGCAAAGGGAGTAATTTACTCCCTTCTGTACTCTGAACAAAACTAGGTGCCTCGTTTAAAAAAGCCTGCTTATATGGCCCAGTTTACCTCAGAAATCAGTTAGCAACTATAACTGCTGTTTTTATTGCTTTGTACACTGCCTATTTTTTTTCCTTACACAACATTTGTTTGAGAATATATTTTTTGTTTTCCATTTTGCTCTTTTTGTTTGGTTTTTCCTCCAAAAAGATCATGGTGTCATCCGTGATGTACTATCACATCCTTTCAGGGAAACAGTATTGTAATTTTCATGTGTGTAGATTGAGTACTAGATTTCATGTTTCGCATTGTGTATACAGAATGTGCATAAAACTATAATTTATTGACTGAAAATCATGATTTCTCATTACATGAAATACTGAACTGTGCTCAGGAACATGATATATGTGTAGGCTTTATACTCACATGATTCCCCTCACATGATTCCCCACATTTCCAAAGGAAAATATTTCTTTGTAACAAAGTACCACTATCAGTGTATATGGAGCTGAAACAAATACTGTAGAAGTAATTAATTTTGAAATAATGTCATAGTGATTTATTTATTTTTAGGAGAAAAATGTTTTTTAAATGCAGTAGGACTAAAATTGAATCATGTGACAAGTCTATGAACATCTCAGAAGATAAGCTACCCATATTGAGAAGAACACTCCAAAATATACAAAATTTATAGCATGCAGCTCTCTAGATATTGCTGAAATGTAACTTCTTAGCCAGCTTGACCTATCATGAGAGAGATTAAGAGATCTTGAGCAACATCTTGGGGGTCATATGTTGTGCATCTTTCTCCTAGCTTGTGTCCCCAGAATCACAAAAGTTAAACTGGAAAAGACACACCCCATATATTAGAAAGTTGCTGCCAGTCAGATGTGTTTGTTTGATGTTAACTAGCTATGTTCCTTGTCATGCCTATGCTTTATATAGAAGATATGGATTCTTGTTTAGGATTACAGGCATGAAAAATTGATACAATTGCATGAAAGAATGCACTATTGAATTCTTTCAACTATTTTCTTTTTCTCCCACATATTAATATAATCTTCCTGATCTAGATGGCTGGGGAAACCATTGAAAAGAGAGAGCGAGATTCTTCACCCATCAAAGAAGAGCGGAGACGCTCACGATCAGTAGAACGAGAACGTGATCGGGACCGTGATAGAAAAGTCTCCCCTGTTGCTAAGGACAGAAAACGACACCGGTCTCGTGACAGGAGGAGAGGTAGTCGATCAAGATCCCGCTCTAGATCCAAATCAACTGAGAGGTAATGTGCATCATTGTACTGAGAGGTAGTTTTATTAGTCTGTTTTGTCATTGCGATAATTTGACTTGATCAATTTTAAATGATAACAGGAAATGAAATAGTTGGAATTACATTAATTTGATTGCCAAATAAGAATGTTGATTTTTAGTTTCATTGTCAAATTAAGTTCTAACACATTGTCATAGAAATTGGCATCTTGTGTTTGTGTGTATATGACTGTATATTTATTGATAATTTCTGTGCTCTGCTTTTCTGTCTCCTGAATAAATTCAACATTCCTGTAGCAGAAGCTATTTTGATGAGTATGAGAAGATCATAGGGAGTTGTTTTCTGAATTTGATGTGTTTGAATACTGTAATGTGTTTTAAATTCTTCAGAATTTAAGCAGACGGCAGTAGGCAGAAACTGCTTAATGGAATGAGAAGCAATATGTACTAAGAGGCACTGTTCATGTAAATCATATGTTTGTAGAGAGCGGCGATATAAAGAGAGGGAAAGAGACAAAGAACGAGAACGTAGTAAGAAAGATCGAGATCGTGACAAAGATGGGCATCGAAGAGACAAAGACCGAAAACGATCCAGGTAAAACATTGCTTTCTTTGAGAGAATGAAGCTGCTTCAGAGGTGTTTTTACTGGTTTACAAGAATTAAGAAATTAAATACATTTTATTCAAGACTTAAGAAATAATACTTGCTGAAACTGTATTCCAGCTACAATGATAGGACTAGAAAATTTGTTAAGCAAATTGTCTTGTTAGCTCCTCACTATTCAGAAATCAATGAGCCAATGTCTCTTGCTGAATGAATTTTTAAAAAATACTATTAGTGGTCTTCTAGTACGTATATTTTGTATAGGCCACTGAAAGGCATATTTCTTGTCCAAGGTTTTTATTTAAAATGAAGTCATAATTGAAAAATGCATTTAGGAAGTCTGTGGAATATATTTTAATGGCATGATTTCATAATTTTGTTTTGTTTGCCATATGCCTCCCTTTACTAATGTGTCAAATTATTCCAATTTTGTGATGAAATAGGGATGATTTTGAACTTTCTAAACCTTCCAATAAAGAGCACAACTATAGTTTGGGAAAGGGCTATTTTCATGCTGAGTATTTTTCGGTAGATGGGTACTTGGAATATTTTGAAATTGGACATTAAAATCATTTTACAAGTTATATGCACAAGCATCTATATAGAAATATACACAAACACACACAACACACACACACACACACACACACACGTTTCCTAGAGCTTCTGTTTGGTTTTAGAAAGGGTCGTGTAATTTACTCTATTACTTCTCTTTAAAGATTTTTTTTGTAAAAGCTCAGTGTCAAAAGAAGCCTAGTGCTGATAGTTAGAGACGAGCATGGGTATGATCCTGATTGTGCTATTGAACCTGATTTTCAGGATCTAGGGAGTGCCTTCAAAATCCAATTTCTGAACCTGAAGTAATTGTTAGTTTTCAATGTTGAGAGAAAGTGATGGATTTCTTACATTTATTATTTTTAAAGAGTTCTCTCTATAGTTGGAATTGCTGGTTTGGTTTTTGTGGCAGTTTTGGATTAGTTGAGAATCCTAGTTTTGAAGGGAATCGGGAGATTGCTTTAATCTTGTGCTCTATGATATCAGAAACAGAATAACATTCTTTCAAAGGGAGAGAGGCCTGACACGTATCTTTGTGAGTGAGTGTCGTACTGCAAAATGTATGGATTCTGACTGAAACAGAACAAAGTTGCTTCCCTTTTAACTCTTTTCTCTCTCTGCTTCAGGAGCACCTCCCCAAGTCGGAACAAAGATTCCAAATCAAGGAAAGATAGAGACTCTCGTAAAGATGAAGATGATGATTCATTGTCCAAGAAGGAAAAGGTACTTCATGCATCTTCTTGATCGTTCAGAGTAATGGTCAAGAATTTATTTTAATATTAAAAAATAATTATTTTAGATGATCTGCTTAAAAAGAATATATAAGTAGTCCTCAATTGAGCCCAAAAGTTATGTTGCTTACTGAGACAGTTGCTAGGTTTTGCCCCGTATTATGACCTTTCTTGCCACAGTTGTTAAGTGACTCATTGCAATTGTTAATAACATGGTTGTTAAGTAAATCTGGCTTCCGCTTGACTTTACTTGTCAGAAGGTTGCAAAAGGTGATCGGATGATCCATGACACTGCAACCGTCATAAATATGAGTTAGTTGCCAAGCGTCTGAATTTTGATTTTGTGACAGTGGGGATGCTGCAATGGTCATGTGAAAAACCATCATAAGATACTTTTTTCAGTGCCATTGCAACTTTGAACAGTTACTAAGGTTACTAAACAAACTGTTGTCAAATCAAGGACTGCCTGTGTTCCTCAAATTTTTCTTTTTTCAATTTTGTGGGCTGCCCTCGTCTCATCCTGTTCAGAGCCACTTAGCTTTTATAATAGCAGCTTATCTTTTTAGTGACATTTCTCGGCACCTTAATGAGCACCTGTATTGTTCACAGGCTCAGCCACTTTCTCTGGAGGAGCTGCTGGCCAAGAAGAAAGCTGAAGAAGAGGCTGAAGCCAAGGTTGGTTCATAGATCATCTCTCCACTTTCTCTGCTTTCAGATATCAATTAACTTTGGGAAGGCCTGTTGGATTCCAGCAGCCTATTACAAGCTAGTCTGATGTGACATTTAGCTGGAAATTTGAGGGTGGTGGGGGTGATTATAGGCCAGTGTTCCTAAAGAGCACCAAGTTGGGGGAAAACAGATTGTAGCAGTCTAGACATGTCTCAACATTATTTTAGCTTTTTTTTTTACAACTTCAAGAAAAGGATTTTCTTTGTATTCATCTGCTTGTGATTCGTTGCAGCCGAAGTTCCTTTCTAAGGCGGAACGAGAAGCAGAGGCCTTAAAGCGTCGGCAGCAAGAAGTGGAGGAACGACAGCGGTTCCTGGAAGATGAAAGAAAAAAGAGAAAGCAATTCCAAGAAATGGGAAGAAAAATGCTAGGTATATCTTTTTTACCCCCCTTGGTTGTTGTATAATTTATCAACACGTGATAGGCTCATGGGTTTGTTTCTCTAACTGTATTAATTTTGTGACAATCTTATTATTTGCCCTACTTGCAGAAGACCCTCAGGAGAGAGAGCGGCGTGAGCGCAGAGAGCGCATGGAACGAGAGACCAATGGCAATGAAGATGAAGAAGGGCGGCAAAAAATCCGTGAAGAGAAAGACAAGACCAAGGAGCTGCATGCCATCAAAGTAATGCTTGCTGGCTTGGGCAAATGCAGCCATTGTTCCAAAGGGGAATAGGGTTCAATCTTTAAATTCAAGTTGGTTCCGAGCAGTTCTTTCAACTATTTCAAGAACCGTGGCTTCTAAAATCCATTCTTCATATACGTACTGTATATGTGTCCAAGATAAGCACTGCTTAGAGATTTTAGATGAGGAAAGCTGATTGATGGTGAAGCCTATTGATTGGTTTGAACTGTGAATCAGGCAACCTTAATTTAGCACACCAGCCATAGGGTGTCTCAAAGGTGCTTTTCAAAGGGCAATTGGACTTTCTTTGCTTTTTTCTTGAAGAGGTTTAACTTCTCATCCAAGAAGCTTCTTCAGTTCTGACTAAATGGAGGGGAATGGGAGGATTGCATATAAATCTTTCCATTCCCCACCTTTCAGACGGATCCAAAGAGGCTTCTTGAATGAGAAACGAAACATCTTCAAGGAAAAAACCAACTTTGGGACAACCATGTCCTGGATGATTGGGAATGTCCATAGACATTCTACCACTATGCTTTTACTTCCAACTGTCACCTGTTGGCAGTATATGAAACAAAAATGAATGCATTGTTTGATCCTGTTAGCCGTATTGTTTTTTCATAGAGAAAATAGGATAAGATCAAAATGGATTGTTAAAATGCTTCATCCTTGCCAGGAGCGATATTTGGGTGGGATCAAGAAACGGAGGCGCACTCGGCATTTGAATGACCGCAAATTTGTCTTTGAATGGGATGCTTCAGAAGATACTTCTATTGACTACAATCCTTTGTGAGTATTTCTTCAAGGAGAGCCTCAGTAGGGTATGCTGCTTCATAATATGGATTAGCCTCAACTATGAATGGAGAAATGTTTATGCCTGCTTTATTTCCTCTGGGAAGAATCCAATGAAGGGAGAATGCAAAAGCATTTTCATGTAATGCAAAAGAACAAGGACAGTCTTACCTCTGTGAGGATTTAGATTTGCCAGGTGATCTGCAAGTATTTAGAATTTCCCGTTATAAAGGGTGCAAGTTAAGCAGTTGGTGGGAAATTGCTTTATTTGTCTACTGGAGTCAGAAGGCTATTTGCATTTGATTGTTAAATATTATTTCCAAACCCAGTTGCATATGTCCATCCCAGATAACCAAAGGACCCAGGAGGGGCATGCATAGATAGATAGATGGATGGAGAGATATACAATATACACATATAGATATACACATACATGCATACATGCAAAAAGTGGCAGAGCTCCTGCAGTGCAACTTGCCATGTAATCAGATTTGACAAGCTGAAATGAATTGGAGGTTGAAATGCAAGATGTTACCCTACTCATCTCACTTGGCTCTGCCCAGCTGGCACCCAAAATATGTATGAGGCCTAGATAAACAATTTGTATGCAGAACAGAGAACACAAGGTTAGATTTACTGTGAGATAGCTTTGTGAAGATTCAAACGGCAAGTTGGCATTTGTGCAATCTATGCATAAGAGGTACTGGCCACCAAAAGAGAGCATTTTTCATCATTTAAGCCGCCTGTACATTTTATGTAGCTCAGGGATGGAATTTTGCTTCGCTGTTCAGATTAGAGGTTCCCAACTTTCTGAAAACTTCTAAAGAAATAAGGGCTTACATGTTAAGAAGCATCATGGCTTTTTGATATGTTTTTCAACAGGTACAAGGAGCGACACCAGGTTCAATTGCTGGGGCGTGGTTTCATTGCTGGCATTGACTTGAAACAGCAGAAGCGGGAACAGTCACGTTTCTATGGAGACCTCATGGAGAAGCGGCGAACGCTGGAAGAGAAGGAGCAAGAAGAGTAGGTTTTGTGCGGGGTTGGTGATAGATGTTGGGAATTGAAAGAATGAAGACAAGAATTCCCACTGTATGGCTTATGCTTGAGCAGTTTCATTGGATCCTGGTGTTCAAATGGAGATGGTGAATACATTCTAGTGTAACGCTTCCCAAAATATTACAGTACCAATAAGTGGTGGAAAAGTTACTTACCATTAAAATAGTAGAATTTAGGCTAAGGTCAAGAATTGAGAAGATCAAAAAGCCAGAATTTCTTTTTCTGCCAGTTTTGCAAAAAAACAAAAAACTAAACCCCATCCTTCATATAAGAAACTTAAAGAAACTTGCTAAAGGGAATTTTATGATTTTTGTCATATACTGTAGGCTGTATTGATAACCAAATCATGTAGTTCTGGAGATAACCCTAACTCTGGAAAGTTTTCTCCATGAGTTTTTTTGTTAGATAAATGTTCCCTTCTGCTTTTGCATTTATTGGTTTTGTTTGCAATAATTTTGCCTGACTTCTTCATGCAATATCATCGCTCACCAGGGCACGTTTGCGCAAGCTACGTAAAAAGGAGGCTAAGCAGCGATGGGACGACCGGCACTGGTCTCAAAAGAAACTTGATGAAATGACCGACAGGGACTGGCGTATCTTCCGGGAAGATTACAGCATCACCACCAAGGGAGGCAAGATTCCAAATCCCATTCGTTCCTGGAAAGACTCTTCATTGCCTCCTCACATCTTGGAGGTTATTGACAAATGTGGCTATAAGGTGAGAGACTGTTCAGTTTGTGAGGCTGACGGATTCTTTGATTTCTTATAATGATGTTACTTTAAAACCAGAATCTACATAGGGTGTTATTTACTGTCAGTTTCAAATAATTTAACCTTACCACTGCAGATGGACATTGAAACCAAGACATTTAATTTAGGAGTAGGATGGTGGTGATTGGTGGCAGCTACAATCGAATGTTGCATTTCCTGAATTCTGTTTATGGTACCCAGAGCTTGGATGATTTCTTCTGAAAAGGTCAAATGTATCTTGACAAACTCTTCCTTGTTTTGCCTAGGAACCTACTCCTATCCAGCGTCAAGCCATCCCTATTGGTTTGCAGAATCGTGATATCATTGGTGTAGCCGAGACTGGTAGTGGTAAAACAGCTGCCTTCCTTATTCCACTTCTGGTCTGGATCACCACTCTGCCCAAGATTGATAGGTGAGAGAGTTGGGACATCTTTCAGGAGGAGGAGAAAAATTGAAGTTTGAGCGAACAGTAAATATTAAGGGGTTGATAGTTGCCCTCTATACCAAATGCTGACACATAAACAATGTTCTGTTGGCTGTTCTAGGAAAACTCAATCATTCCCTTGAATTTTTAGCTCTGTGTGATGGCAAAATGGAGAATTGCACTAAGGGATTCAATGTTCTAAAAATGTTTTGTGTCAGAATGAAGCTTTCTCCACAATCAAGTAACACTTCCCAGGTTATAGCTTGATATAGAAGTTAAGATTTGGTCAGATAAAAGATTAGTCTAATCCAGCATCACAGTTGCCAATAGAGATCGACAAGAAGCTTTGGGGAAGCTCACAAGCAAGGCATGTTGGATATAAGCCAGATTGTGGTGCATAAATAATCCCTCATTTACCTCCCTCCCTCTTCACTTTGATGACCTTATTAGAGTTCCTGTTTTATATGGTTCACCAACTGGGCACCATCTGGATAGGTAGATTTCTGTACATTTGGAAGAAGCCCTGATTAGACAAACATTGGCATAATTATGTTAAAAAAACCTGCATGATATCATCCAACAGTTACACTAGATAGATTAGAAATAATCTGGTCCAATGGGAGCCCATTAAATTTGATAATCCAATACCCTAGGAAGTCCCTTGTTAAAGTAGTGAAAATGGCAAGAAATGTGTTATTAATATATTTCAAGATGATTCAGCTGGATCTAGATTGCAACTACCTTAATGAATGTTAAAAACAATTCTTAGGTTTACACAGTTCCCTTTGACATTGCCATTCGGCTTGGCATTTTTCTTCATTGCAGGATTGAGGAATCAGATCAGGGTCCCTATGCTATCATCTTGGCTCCCACTCGTGAGTTGGCTCAGCAAATTGAGGAAGAAACCATCAAGTTTGGAAAGCCGCTGGGCATCCGGACCGTGGCTGTTATTGGTGGTATCTCACGTGAAGACCAAGGCTTCCGCCTCCGCATGGGTTGCGAGGTGAGATTGCAGTAATAAAACCCATCACATTTCCTGGTCACTAAGTGCTTGCTCTGCAGATTGGCAAAGTGCACCCTGTAAAAGATAAATGGCAGCGATGCATCGCTTAATATATTCCCTTAACTCCAAAGCCTGGCTCAATGTCCTGGTGAGATCAAACTCCGGGAAGTGCTGCTTTGCTTCCAGAACTGGTTGGAGGAGGGAAGGGAAGGATCCATTTTGGCCTCGAATGTCAGGGCAGACACAAGTACCTTTCTCCCTCTGAATTCCAGATTGTGATTGCCACACCTGGCCGATTGATTGATGTCTTGGAGAACCGTTACCTGGTGCTGAGCCGTTGCACCTATGTGGTATTGGATGAGGCCGACCGTATGATTGACATGGGTTTTGAACCTGATGTGCAAAAGATTCTGGAGCACATGCCTGTTACCAACCAGAAACCAGATACCGATGAGGCTGAGGACCCAGAGAAAATGTTGGCCAACTTTGAATCAGGCAAACATAAATACCGACAGGTTGGTGGTGCTTAAATGTCTTGTTATCAACTCTGTGGTTGTTTTATTTAAAAAAAGCGATTTAAACTGAGTTCTATCTTTTGACCCAGAATTCTGCCTCTTAATTTCATGTGGTCAGCTTTCAAATGTAAATGAGAGTTATCCATAATTAAAAGAAGTTTTCTTCTGGCTGGGAATTGAATGGTCATGACAATTATGGAAATATTTCTGTGGTGCTTGGGCTGCATTATTCACTTGAGAATTCAAATGTCTTAGTACAAAGAAAAAAAGCTTAGTATGAGAATAAGTGCTCTCAAAAGTGGTGTTTTAGAAAGGTTTTTGTTCTGTGGAATAAGAGGAAGAAAACCTGTACCGAAATAAGATTCTTTGTGGGTATTATTTCTTTCCGTGTCTGCTTCCATGATAGACCGTGATGTTCACAGCAACCATGCCACCTGCCGTGGAACGTCTGGCACGCAGCTACTTACGCCGGCCAGCTGTGGTTTATATTGGCTCAGCTGGCAAGCCACATGAGCGTGTGGAGCAAAAGGTCTTCCTCATGTCAGAATCAGAGAAGAGGTAAATATTAACATGGGAGGTAAAGGATGGGAACTTGAGCTTGTTTAAATGCCTAAAATGCCTGCTTTCCAGAAATTTTGAAGGTAAAACAACCACGTTTTGTTCTGCTTCTGCCTTTTTTCTGAGAAAGAAGGGACTTTGGGAAAAATTGAACTATATCTGATATTCATTTTTGCCACCCTTAATTAATCTAAATTTGCTTTCCTATTTTAAGAATTGAAACTGCATTACAGATAGTCCTCACTTAACAACCACAATTAGGATCAGTATCTCAATCATTGAGCAAAATAATAGTTAAGTGAGACAACCACACGACCCCTTTGTTCAATTACCGCAATCCTGGCACTCCCAGTTTTGGTCGGTAAGCAATCTCCTGGGTCATTAAGTGGACAGTGCAAAAGAGCTGCCTGAAAAAAAGCTTCAGCTCCTTGTGGAGATGGAAGTCCTCCCAGCCAGCAGCCCCGTGGTCTCAAACATTCCTGCAACCTGCTGAAGGATTTCAGTTTGTGCATGGAGGGGAAATCCTTCAGTGGGCTGCAGGAACAGAAATGAAATCTTCAGGATTTCAGCTCCATTCCTGGAGCCCCGCAAAGAGATTCCCTTCCCCTCTGTCTCCCTCTGCTTGCAAGCTTCCTTCCTGACTTCCCATTGATTTTCTGGGGAAGTTGGCAGGGAAGACTTGAAATGGCAATGACACGACCATGAGGCAGTTGGCAACCAATCGTAAATGCGAACAGATTGGCAAGCATTGAGATCTCAATCACATGACTGCGTGTCTGTGTGTGCAACATTTTGCAACAATGAGAACTGCTTTACAGGCTGTAAAGCACTCTTTCTAAACTCAGCATTAATTCAAACGGTTGTTAAGTGAGTAGTATCTGCATGGGTAGCGTGGGTTTACCCACATACTTGTATTTTGTATATTCAATACAAAGCGAATTTGATTGGACAATTATTATGTTTAGTAGTCAAGTTTACTTTAAAATATTTTAAAATTTGAATTGGCATTGCTTTTATGCTTTTTCATTCCTCTGAAGGCTAGTCCAGAGTAGACCGACTTATCTCTTGTTCAACAACAGACAAGTCCATAAGCAAATCTGGCACTGCACCCTTCCTGGGTGAAAACCCGTGCTGTCCCCCTAATTGGGCAGAAATGCATCTTTTTCATTGATTGAAGAGCTTTCCTGTGCTGCTTATCCTTTGCTTATATGACATGCAGTGCTCTGCTCTTCTGAATAAAAATCTCCCCATTACAAATGTAAGTGCTTTGGGGAAGTAATATGTTGCAGTATATGAGGACTTTGTCGTTAATTGCCTTGGGGTTTTTCTTTTCTTTTTTTTCAGCACAATATGTCTGCTTTTTGTGCATTTATTTGAAATAAATGATGTGGACAGATTCCAAGGCAGGATTATGTCTGTGGTGTTCCTGCACGACAGGGCATTCAACAATTCCTGAAATGTTGGCACGGGGATGAAAAAAATTTCGGCCTACCGTGATATTCATGTCCTACTAGAACAGAAAGCTAGAATGCATCAGAACATTTTGGTTTAATATGTGATATCTTCCAGCCCCAACTGAATGGCCCTACTTCCTGTTTATTCCTTACCATTTTTTCCCTTTCATTTACACAGAAAGAAACTGTTGGCTATTTTGGAGCAAGGTTTTGATCCTCCCATTATCATCTTTGTCAATCAGAAGAAGGGCTGTGATGTATTGGCCAAATCTTTGGAGAAAATGGGGGTGAGTCACAATCCTGTTTAGAGTTACAGAATTGCAAATTTTTGCTGAGATCAAGGCTTTTGGGGGGTTTCCTGGGCCATCTTTTGAGACATCTAGGCTCCCAGAATGGAATCTTGCTTATCTTTTGGACGGATGTGTAGTTTTTCTCTTCTGTTCTGTTGCAGTCAACTGTTGAGCAAATAGTTTGTAATATGTTTCCATCATTTTTATAAACAACTCTCTGTCTGCAGTAGCTTTTTATAGAGAAACTTTATTACTAAAAGAGGACTGTTCCTGCTGACTGCCAATTAAATTTCTCCCTAAAATAACTAACAAGATAACCTCTAAAATTATATGGAAATTGGTAGCACTAATTCTGCTACAGTCCCATTCCGAATATCTGTGCCTTTGAAATAATCAGTATTAGCTCCTGCTCTTCTCTTCGCCATCCCAGCTACAACGACTTGACCTTTCTTAATATATTGTTCTCCCTCTCTCTACAGTACAATGCTTGCACGCTTCATGGTGGGAAAGGCCAGGAGCAGCGTGAATTTGCCCTCTCCAATTTGAAGGCTGGTGCCAAGGACATTTTGGTGGCCACAGATGTAGCCGGTCGTGGTATTGACATTCAGGATGTGTCCATGGTGGTGAATTATGATATGGCTAAAAACATAGAAGGTGAGCTATCCTTTATTTTTCCTTTCCTTCAAGTTCCCCCATCTGTGGAATATTTGGCCCTTTCCTCTGAATGAAATCTGGAAGAACTAGTGTTTGTGAGCATGTATGAGTATCAGTAAGGCAGGGGAATTGGGATATTAGAAGATTTACCCCCCTCAATCTCATAGAGATGTGGATTCTCCTAGCAGTACATTGCTGAATGCCAATGGCAAATCATGGCAAAATACACAAGCCTTAAAGTACGTAATTTAAATCTTCCAGTTGCATTCTTATTAGACAGTTTGGACGAAGCCTTATCTCTCGGCAATTTGTCTTACAGGCTAGTCCCAGGATTGTTAAAATAATGTATGAAACGGTTTTCTGAGCCCTAAAAGGCTCTATCCATTGCTTTTTTAAAAAACTTCTTTATGCTCCTCTTAAGTCAGTGGTCTTCAACCTTTCCAGCTCAGCAGACCGGCAGGGCCGAGAGAGGATGGTTTCGCATGCGCAGGTTGCTTTCACAAATGTAGCTTCGCGCATGTGTGCACTCGCCCACCCTTTCCGCGGCCCAGTTCCAAACAGGCTGCAGCCCTGGCACTGGGCCACGGACCCAGGTTGGGGGTCCCTGTCTTAAGTGATAGCCATACAATTCCTCAGAGTCCACCAGCTCTCCAGATTGCATCTGATATACCAGCAGTGTCTGTGCCTTGACAACGTCATTCCTTCTTCGTTGTAGATTACATCCACCGCATTGGTCGAACGGGACGAGCTGGTAAAAGTGGTGTGGCTATTTCTTTCGTCACCAAAGAGGACTCTGCTGTCTTCTATGACCTTAAGCAAGCTATTCTTGAGAGTCCAGTGTCTTCATGCCCCCCAGAATTGGCCAACCATCCAGATGCTCAACACAAACCAGGAACCATCCTCACTAAGAAGCGTCGGGAGGAGACTATCTTTGCCTGAGTGTGTAATTAACCTACAAAGATCCCCTTTATGTTATGATCAGGGGCACCATTTGACCACCGTTTGAGGCCTAGGTAATGACACAGGGTAAAGCATAGTGGCTCTTCCAGTCTTTAACAGTGAAGTGACTTTCATTTTCTGTGAATGTAAATACACTTCTCCCACTATATATATGATAACCCTGCATTGAATCGAAGACGGAACAGTGAGAACATTTCTCCCAAGAGATAGGGGGTCATCTTGCAAAACTTGATCTCAACAAACCCTTTGATCTTCTTTTTGAAGACTGTGTCTATACAAAAATTGTATTTCTTTTTGTTGTTGTTGGTTGAGAATGGCTAGCAATCTTGCCTTCCCGATTGATACTTCCAAACATATTCAAATGGGGTGGGTCCAGTTATCGGTTTCTACATTTGCCCTCTTCTCCAAAAAAATCAGAAAAGGAGGACTATTTGGGCTTGGCCCAATGGAGAGGGTAATTCTGTTTGGGATCACCTATTTCTACAGACCCCATTTTTCTGCTCCAGTAAGGACTTCTCCCCATTTCTAATCTTAATCATTCATGTTTCACTGCAATTTTTTTTGTTTTATTCGGAACTGCCCCCTCCCAACCCACATAAAAAGGGCAGGTATTGTACAGAAAGACTCCTATTTTTTTTCAATGACCTGAAAAAAATTACTATAAATCCGTATGAGACATTGTTCACTTCTTTCTCTGCCTCTTTATTCTTGGTTTTTCACAAGTAGAAATATGTACATTGTAAAGATCTATGAGAATGCTGCTTTAGCTGTACTGCTGTTCTTTTTTGAATGAAGCAGTTCTATTAAAAGGACTTCAATTAGAAATAAGGATAAGTTGGCTGCTTAATGCTATACTTTGTTGTTTTGCAGTATATGTGTAAATGAGAAACAGCAGCACTCCTTGTAGCAAAATAATACTTAAATTGAGAAGTCTGGATAAATCAAGGAAAGGTTTTGTTTCCTGTAAAGCTGATAATTTTCTCTGCAGTAGCTGCTATATACCGTATTTTCCGGCGTATAAGGCGATCCCTGCACTGAAGCTCTGCCTTTTACGTTTCGCGTTTCGCTGGCGATCTAGCCTCCAAAACCGGACCCAGGAGGGAGACAAGCAGGTTTTGCCTCTCGGCGGTGATGGGCAGGTTCAAAGGTGTTGCTCATTGGGGCAAAACTTGCCGGAGGCGAGTGGGCGGGCAGCGGTAGTGGCCGAGTGAGACTCTTCTGCTCCACCCCGCGCCAGCTTTTGTAAGTTTGGGGGCTAGATCGCCAGCTTGCGTAATGGGCTGAGGAGGAAACGTGGGTTACCCCCCCCCCAAAAAAAAACACAAAGGGGAAGAAGGCGAAACTTAAAAGGCACAGCTTCAGTGCAGGAGTTGCCTTATATGCTGGAATATACGGTAGTTTTCTCCTGAGGTAAATTGTAAGTTGAGTTTGGGGGGGGGGAATCTCCTTTGACCAGTTTTCTATTAATGATTAGCAGTGACAACCATGTGCAAAACAACCATGTTTGACATCAGTTCCAAAAGTCTCAGGGAAAAGTGCCAGCAGTTGAGACAAATGTAGGATTCTCTTTTCGTTTACACTTCCCCCACCGCCCGCGCTTCTGACTCGCCTGCAAGCTGGCCCGCGAAGCGCTTCTCTCCCCCAGAAGCCAGCCGGTTGGCTTGCAAAGCGCTTCTCTCACCCGGCCCACAAGCTGCTTCTCTGGTGCTCCGCTTCCCCCCCCCGCCTGTGCTTATTTGTCTGCAAGCCGGCCCGTGAAGTACTTCTTTTGCCCAAAAGCCAGCTGGCCGGATCGCTCCGCCCGCTGCCAGTGCGGCAGGTTGCCCAGCATCGGGAAGTCCGAGCCTTGCATGCGCTGCTACCCCCACCCGGAGCGCATTGCGGGAAGCCGAGCAGGTGACGCTAGAGCCTCACTCGCTTGCTCAACAGCCGCTGTGCCCCCGTTGTGTGCCAGCTGTGACACGCATGCCATAGGCTCGTCATCACTGGGCTAAGAGAACGACTGTCCCAAAATCACCATTTGACTTCCATGGCTACGATCAAACTAGAACTCGAATAGGATTATTTTATTTATATGGTATATGGTTAACAGGCAGACTTCTGATATTTTAATTAAAAGGCCATACCGGCGTTTCGGTTATTACCTGGGGAAGGTTAGATGCCACTCAATGTGCACCTTTCATAGGTTGAATGCAATTGAGGGGTATGTCAATCAAGAACTCAAGTATTACACCCTATTCATTGACCAGCCTGCTTTTCACTCTCGTTTGCACAAGTGCCATTAGCTGCTTATGTCTGAACTCTTGAGACAATTAATTATACTGCTAATGTGGGGTTTATGTATCTATGACAAGGGCCTATGACAACTTGCCATGGCCAACTCTCTGCAAGGCGAGTTACACTATTATCGAAGAAATAGTTGAATAGAATAATTAAGGAAAGGATGTCAACGAAAGAACAAAATAAAATGCGAAGGACAAAGATTAAAATGTAAATTTAAATTATTTTAAATAATTAAATTGAATTGCCCTGCAGAGACTTGTCCCTCAGCGAGTTATCATAGATTTTTCCCCCAAGGAACTCTGGGAACTGTAGTTTAAGGACTTACAAATTAGAGGAGTCCAGGCCTTACTCCTGCCTCAGAAGAGATTAGCTCTGGAGCCAAATGAAAATTGTAGATCAATTCTGAACTCTCAAGTCATAGGGAATCTGTTCATCCCAACCTGTGGCTCTAGAACCACGCTGGGTTTGGTGCTGCATCAGGGAAAGGCATCATGAACACCAACCATGATGCCACCTTGAGTTCTGTCCTTCAAACCCACCAATTCCAATGTCCTCGCAGCTGCACTCAAAATAACAACCACTCAGCCACATTTTATAAATAGCAAATGCTTGTTGTTTCAAACAGCTTACAAGTTTGAGGGGAAATAAGTGCTCTCTACAAAAGAAGAGTAACAAAGCTGTTGCAGCAGCCCATCAAACAACCACCACCACCGCAGGGATAGAAACACTTCCTGTCCTCAAACCACCTAAGCCGCAAAAAAGGGAGGAGCATTTCCCCTTTGGCTCTGGACCATCCAGGGGTACAACAGACACTCAACACAACTCCCAATGCTAGTGGGCAATATTTACAGGCTGATTTCTGGTAGCTGTACGTGCTTTCGGAGGGAAGGGGCTGCCACCCGCTGCCCCGAGAATGGAAGAGGGGAATGGAAGAGCAGGGTTCGCGCATTGGAAAAAGCAGGAAGTAGGATGGCTATAGCCCTGGGCCACTTCCACAAGATGGAAGCCCAAAGTGCCGAGGGTAGGAGTCACCGTGAAAGAGCAGGACCCCCCGGATACTCGGCGCCTCATTTTCCTTCCACTTCCCGCAACCCAAGTGGAATGTGGAAGATCAAAGGTTGCATGCAACTAGCAAGGAATTTTGAGGGGGGGAAAGTGAGAAGGATACAGATTTAAGCATCTCATATTGTGGCTTTAAAAATGGCTTCCCACCAGGCCAATTAACAGAAGTGACTGTGCAGGAGATGACCTAGCAGGACAAAAGGAGCAAGGCCTGAGCATTGGATTGTGGTTCCAAGGAAATAGGGGTTTCAAGGCGTTCACTCTATTGGGGGATGAATTAGATTTGGAGTAGAAGGCCAGCAAGGGTTAGGAAAGGGCCCTATTTCTCCACTGGCTATGTTCTGTGCAAAATAACTTCCTCGGCGAAAGATTCCCCTTTGGGATCTAAAACTCCATCTAGAAAAGGCAGCCAGGTTGGCTGGGATGTGCTGGGCAGAGAATACTTTGGTGCCAAGATGGGCAGGGCTAAACCGCTCTCCTGCTGCTGCTCTACCAAATGATCCAGTTAAAGCCTTGGGGCTTGATTACATGTGCTAGGACCCACTGCATTTCGCATCTCAGCTCCCTTAGAATCAGTAACTTGCGTCAAGGTCGTGAGAATGACACTAAAGTATAAGGAAAGCAAGAAAACCTTGGGCAAATCTGAAGCAATTCTTCTCTCTCTTTTGTATCTGGCCCTACTCGTCGATAATTGCAAGGGATGGAAGCTGTGTAGCCCTCTCGGTGAAATTCACAAATATTTATAATCTTGTGCAAAAGCCACATAGGTGTCTTTTGTGATACTTGGATTATATCCAAATTAGCAGCCGACGACGTCTCAATAATCTCCCAGGTCACCTTGCCGTAGCTGAAGGACCTTTCATCCCCTCGACTTTAAATCAAACTTTAAAAGTCCCCTGAATGCAGAACATTAAATGTCAGGGAGCATTTTAGTTCTACCTTCTTCCAGATGTATCACTTTCTGGTGTGCAGGCTGAAATACTGGAGCTCGGCTTCGCCTGCTGCTTTACGGCGCATGGTTCGCCAAAGCATTTGCGTAAAATGGCTGCCAATGCCGCAAAGATCACACCCTGTAATTGAATCGGCATCGGCTGTCCCTATCAACTTCTAGAGTGCATCGGTCTGAATTAGCAATCTTGGTTTCTGCATCAATCTCAATTTCCGGACTGATCTTGAGACGTGCGCACAGAGGTCTTAACTTTAAAGCAAGGCAAAAAGTGATGCTCCCGTTTGGAAGAAGCAAACTCATTCTAAGGACTCTCTACACGCTCGGCTTGCTTTCTCCCTTGTAATCTTCAGCTCTGATCTCCTGCTCAGTTAAAAGAAAAAGGAGCTACGGCCAGCTTCTCTCTTGGAAAAAATGTCTTCCTCTGAGATGCAGAAGCTCAATCCAACTCCTAACCTCCCCACCCTGCCCGAAATGGAACCAGGATGTAAAAGGTTTACCCTGCAAAGGTATTATCATGGCCTTCGTAATCCAAAGTAAAGGAGGGCCAGGCAAATCACCCAACCTCTCTTTGGCAGCCATGGCTACGTCTGGACTTCCCTAGATAGCACCTGTGTACTGGGGCAGGGCCTGCACTCTGTGGGGCTCAGCTACAAAGGGAAAAGAGACAAAGGCTTGAGATCAGGCAATTAACTCAGTTTGGGAGATGACAAAGACGGCAGCAGCCGTGTCTTGCTTCCCTGGATGCCTGGCCAGGAAGTCTCAATAACTATCTTTGGCCCAGGGCCGGTTGCGCTGCCAGTTCCTGTCATTGTGATTGTGCTCAGCGTCGCGCTCCAGAAGACGGTCCTGCGAGTCATGGCCGTTGGTGCTGCGGAGGCCACTGTTGTGGTTGCGGTGAGGCTGGTACAGGTCAGTGTAGGCATCAGAGTATTCGTCCTCCAGGTGCCGGGAGCTGCGCTGAGAGGACGCCGTCCATGTCTTACGCGAGGCGTCGCTCACTTCATCGGATTGCATCAGGCTGTCGTGCTCCACCGGGGAACGTTCGCTCTCGTGCTCTCCCATCGGGGCCTGGCTCTGAGGGAGGGAACCGCAGAAGGAAATTGTTAGCAAGTCTTCCACCGCCTGGTGGTCTCCCAGCATGGCAGCCAGAGCTGGGCTGGAATTAATTTGCTCCAAAAAAAAGCTTCAACGTGGGGAATTCAGAAAAAAGCTCCGTTTGGTCATCAGTTTCAGACACTCACAGATACGGAACTTTTATTATATACATTAGAAAACTACAACATTACATGACTTGAAGAAATAATCACCATTCAAATTGAGGCACTTTTCATAACGTCTTACAAGGCTTGAAATTCCTCCTGCAAAGAAATCTCCCTCCTGGGAACGAAGCCACCCTTTAACAACATTGAGAAGTACATTGTCATTGTTGAAACGGTGCAACGCAAGCTGTATGGTGTTGGTTCATGATAATGCACTTTATGACTATGAATGTATCTTATGCTTACGTATGCAATGATTATGCTTATATATACAAATAATTATGTTTTTTTGACTGTAATCAGTTTGTTTATTGTATGTATGTAGGTATTGAGCATGTACACTGGAGACAAATTCCTTGTGTGTCCTGACACACTTGGCAAAATAAATTCTGATTCTGTAAGATATTATGACAAGTGCCTCAATTTGAATGGCGATTATGTTGAAAAGTCATGTCATGTAATTTTCTAATGTGTATAATAAATGTTCTGTATCTGCGAGTGTCTGTCATTGATAACCAAATGGACTTTTTTTTCTGAATTGCCTTGATACATGAGTAGATTGAGACTCCTCAATCCATCTACAGTACTGTTCATTGTACTTACACTTTCACCAAAACTTCTGAAAAACCTGTACATGGACCAGAAATAAATCCTACCAGCGCCCTGTGATTGACTCATCTGCACAGGACAGGATTATAGCTGCTCATACATTCTGTTTCCAATTACGATATGTATGATCAAGAAATTTCAATTGGATTAGGACTATCCGATTCTTTGATTCAGTACTAATGAGTCTCCCTACAGACATTTTAATCCAGTGGCCCCCAAATGTTTAGGCATCAGGGACCGATTTCATGGAAAAAGTTTTTTCCACGCCCAGATGGGGCGTGGTTTTGTGTGCTGCCTACATCCCAGGAATGGGGCTTGGCTTGTTGGTGCAGTCTAATTGTTGGCATGCTTTGGGCCGGTGCTGGTCCATGGTCCAGGGGTTGGGGACCCCTGTTTTAATGAAATCAATCAGCTAGGAAAAACTATTCAGTTTGTTTATATTTCTTCATGGGTTACTGAGGCTGGATGTTGTCGGCCTTTCTTAGCAATATTGGTTGTCGTTGACTTCAACCGTTCATTTAGTGACCGTACAAAGTTACAACTGCACTGAAAAAAGTGACCTAGAACCAATCCTCACACTTACCACCATGGTCACATGATCAAGATTCTCGCACTTGGTGTGTATTTATACTGGTTCCACTATCCCGGGGACACATGCTCACCATTTTTGAGATTCCTAGCCAGCTCCCAACAAGCAAAGTCAACGGAGGAAGCCAGATTTGCTTAACAATCAAGTGATTCATTTAACCACAGTGATTGGCTTAACAACCGCAGCAAAAAAGAAAAAAGGTTGTAAAATTGGTCCTGATTCACTTAACAATCTCCTTGTTTAGAAACAGAGGTTTGGGTCCTCTTAACCGGGGATCTTCATCTTCACTCAAAGTTAGCTTTTTGAAATGAGGTGCAGCTGGTTGAAGATGCTGTAAGAGAATAACTCAAAGATTCTGCCAATCAAAATATTTTTTGGACACAAAGAATTACCACTGGAATTGCGGGCAATGGCTAATGGTGTCTGGAGTCCAATATCTGGAGGGGTTCACTGCCCCATTTGAGGGTTAGTTTGGATGCAATATAAGAGCAATTCCCCATGGTTGAAGATAACAAGGGTGGCCTATTGCCTTTGGAGTTCCCAAATGAGCTTCAAAACATCTGCCACAGTCACTGCTTGGAACTGGACGTTGTCCAGTTTTCATTTGGGGCAAGAAGGCAATTTGTCGTACCTGCAGTCCAGGAATGGCAGTGGAAGGAGTCAGGAGGTTTTGGCTCCCAGGTCCGTGCGCAGGGTGGTGGGTGGCTCGCCAGTATACCTCCAAATACTCAGACAGATGTTCACAAGCATCCTCCAGCTGGTTCTCATCGAGGATCACATCAAAGAGTTCCTTGAGGGGGGGGAGAAACAAACAGGAAATGATAAAAAGGAAAAGGAAGGAGTAAGTGTTGTAACCTGCACTGCAATCTGCCCTTGCTTCCGCCTCTGTACAGCTAGTCCTCCACTTTACGACCAGTCACTTAGCAACTGTTCAAAGTTACAACAGACACCCCCCCAAAAGGTACTTACAATGCGGTGGGGAAGTTCTGATGGCTGCCCTCCCCTGAAGTCACATGACCGCATTTCAGATACACGGCAACTGTCCTGCATGTACAGCCGTACATCGTATCCTGCAGTCATGTGACTACGATTCATGCTTTTGCCAAAAACCAGCATTCACTTCTAGTTTTCGGCAAAAGCACATCACGGCGAACAATGGGTTCACTTAACGAGTACAGCTGTTGACTTTACAACTACAGATTGACTTATATAAACATGGGGATTTGCTTGAACGACCGTTGTAAAAAAAGGTCATAACATTGGGATGGTCACTTAATGACCTGTTTTATGATCCTTATCACAACCACGATAGGCAATCTCCATTACTGTCCTAAGTCGAAGGCTACTTGCATTGTATTCTGGCTCCCATCACCCCAAACCTGAATAACGACGGCAGGGGGAGGGAAATCGGAATCCTGGCCCCAAAACATCTGCAAGGCAGCAGGCAAAGGAGGACCAGAATAGAGGCAACAGCTGTGGAGACCTCATGCAAGTGTTCAGTGGTGACCATGGTGGCTAAGTTCTGGAAAGCGACTCCTCTCTTGGAACAGATACTTTGTTTGTCAGAAGGTGGCCAAAAGGGGAAATCACACGATTTATTTATTTATTTATTTATTTAATCAAATTTATATACCGCCCCTCTCCCCAAAGGGACTTGGGGCAGTGTACAGCCAATAAAACATACAATATACAAAAAATTCCAGGAACGGATGGTTTAACGGCTATTTACTATAAAAACTTACAAATTGAGATGTTGGAACCACTTAAGGAACTATTTAACAGAATACAGGCTGGAGGAGAAGTACCTCCATCCTGGAGAACTGCTTTTATCTCTCTGATACCCAAAGAGGAACAGGATT
>JANHFO010009157.1:490333-500967 GCA_032468095.1 Pareas carinatus | reverse complement strand
AAATTTATCTTGTCAGATGTGTAAAGAAACTTTACAAATCAAACATTCTCTTGAGTTAAAACAATAAAAACTGTATGAAAAAAGTACTAACTGTACAATGGCAGAATAACAGAGTTGGAAGGGACCTTGGAGGTCTTCTAGTCCAACCCCCTGCTCAAGCAGGAAACCCTATACCATTTCAGACAAAGGGTTGTCCAATCTCTTCTTAAAAATCTCCAGGGGTGGAGCACCCACAACTTCTGGAAGCAAGTCGTTCCACTGATTAATTGTTTTAATGGTCAGGAAATTTCTCCTTAGTACTATGTTGGTTCTCTCCTTGATGAATTTTCATCCATGGCTTCCTGTCTTGCCTTCAGGCGCTTTGAAGAATATAGCTTGACTCCCTCTTCTTTGTGACAACCCCTGAGATATTGGAACACCACTATCATGTCACCCCTAGTCTTTCTTTTCATTAGACTAGACGTACCCAGTTTCAGCAACTGTTCTTTACATGTTCTAACTCCAGTCTGGGCACCAATCTCCAGTATGTGCACCATTGGGGGATCTGAAAGACCAGGTTAAGGGTAGATCCTCATGGAGAATTTGTATGTAGTTGCTATGAACAAACAAGGGACTAGGTGGCACATAATCGACATGTCCCTTTGGGGATCAAGATCAGTTAGGCATGACTATTTCCACATTGCAATGATACACACCATGGAAAGAATTTCAGCTGGCAACAAAAAGCATCATGCAACTAAGCGGGCAGTGGGGGTTGTCTCAGGAATGAAGTTACTGTTTCAAGTCAATGTACTGTGAAAAGTGTTCGGGTAATTGGGTGACCAATACACCAGTCAGACCCACTAAAGTGCTTCTAAATCCACCTCAAACTTGTAGAAAGTTGCAAATAAAACTTCTGCAAAGACCTACAGTGAGCAACTTTAAAAAACACAACTGTATCCCCACTTTGGAAATAAGAATGAAAGGGATACCTATTTCACCTTTTGTTTAAAATTCTCAGAATGGTATATATGCTTCACATTCTACCACCTTAGAGGGGGTGCAGCTGGCCCAAGGTCACCCAATTTTGGGCAAAGGGGATTAAAATGGAACTCTGCAACAGATCGCTTCATCACTCCAAACACAAGCTGTGGACCTCTGTGTTGAGAACGTTGCAAAAAAGAGATGCACACGGTCTATACGACATTGTCCTAGAAATGCAAACCAATATCTGGATTGGGCAGTGTGGAAAAAAAAGAGGTCTGTAATCCATCCCTTGCATGTGATCCCTTCTGGTATGTGATGTGTAAATGCACAAATCCGCTTGCAAACAGAGGGCCGCACCCACACATCCAAATAGTTAGAAATGCACACTGTTTTTTTAAAAAAAGCAGGATTAATAATATAACCAGAGTATTCAGCATCTCTTCTAGCTGAAATCTTTAATCGGGCATGTAACGAGTTATGTAGTGAAGCAAACCATATTCAGCAGTTGAACTCTGCTGAGGAATGGAAGGGGAGACGGAAGAATTATCACCCAGTAGCTTCTGAGCAGGGACAAAACTGAGCAGCGAAGACTAGAATATCCAGAGCACTGGTCTTCGAGTCTACAACTGTTTTGACGGGTACCAGAATAATTCAGCCTGGCTTTGGCCTGCCCTAAATTTCAACATTGTTACGATATTTAATTTAGTAGCTGGAACAGTAAATCGTACAATGGGCCAGAACACACAGCTGGAAGTTGATTGGTTGGCATTCTACACTATGATTGGCTGCTGTGGGGGTACAGGGGGAGTTTCCCTTTCTCCCTCTCCCCTCCTTGCCTTTTCCTTCTGGGTGCTCTGTATGCTTCTAAGATTTACCTCATGAGGTTCCCGTGTTCCTGACTATCTTGTCCGTTGTAAATATAAATGTAAAATACATTTATTTATATAAATAAAGTTGGTGTCAGCATCTCTCACTTCGTTTGAGCACTTGCCCCGCAATTCCCCGACAAACATTTATCCAGGAATAAAACTCAGGGGGGAGACAGTATGCAGTTGTACCCTTCGCTCGTGGTGGCCAGGATTCGATTGCCCATTCAGTCAATATATAAATTGCAGACAGTTAAAGATTCTTGACCAGAAGAGTGTTAACGCTGCTGTATTTCTCCTCTGACAATTCACATGTAATCTGTCTGAGTCTGACTGTCAGTTTGAGCACCACCTTGGTAAGGACTGGCCCCAAGGATCATCGCTGTTGTGTACCTGCTGAGGGCGCTACCCCTTCCTGCCAATCCATTAGTCTCCTTGCCTCGCTGCCTGATCTAACACTGTTTGATCTCCTACTTGTTCTCAACCTATTCTTAATACAGAAAAGCCAGGCATTCAATGTGGGAAGGGAAGCAATGAAAATGGTGAGCGGGACTTATCCGCGTTTCCTCAAACTCTTCTCTGCTCCCATTTGTTCCCTGCCACAGGGGTCCCCACGGGGTTTTGCAGACGCTGTGCCGCTGTT
This sequence comes from Pareas carinatus, assembly GCA_032468095.1. Classification (NCBI taxonomy): domain Eukaryota; kingdom Metazoa; phylum Chordata; class Lepidosauria; order Squamata; family Pareidae; genus Pareas; species Pareas carinatus. The sequence goes on along the minus strand of JANHFO010009157.1, from coordinate 498,492 downwards.
ATTTTTCAAGCCTGCTTTTGCCGCCAACACAGCGCGTATGCTAAAGCAGGGGTCCCCAATCTTTTTTGGTTGGCGGCTTGGCACGGGGTGGGTGGAGAAGGGCATGTGCACACATGCGTGCGCGGGCCAATTGCGCATGTGAGCGGGTTAGCAGGGGCTAGCTGGGCCAGGCAAAGCAGGGGTGGGCTGGCCTGTGGTGAGCTGGGTCACGGAGTGGGGTGAGCTGGGGCACAGTGAGCAAGGAGTGGTGCTTGCTCAGCGTTCATGCGAGTGGGGGTGTGCACGCGCACTGGTGTATGTGTGATAGCCCACCACTCCCATGGCCTGATTGACGAGAGGTCACAGCCCAGTAGTGGGCCATAGCCCACAGATTGGGAACCCCTCTGCTAATGAACTACACTCCTATTTCTATAATTCTCTTTTATTCATGTGGATATTGAGCATGATATGTTTGTACATGTATATACATGTGAGGTGTGTATAGGTAGTCCTCAACTTACAGTAGTTCATTTAGTGACCGATCAAAGTTACAACAACACTGAAAAAAGTGACTTATGATCATTTTTTCACAGTTACGACCTTCGCAGCATCATCATGATCAATTCAGATGCTTGGCAAGTGACTCACATTTATGACCATTGCTGTGTCTAAAGGTCACCTTTTGTGACCTTCTGACAAGCCAAATCAATGAGGAAGTCAAATTCACTTAACAACCTTGTTCCTAACTTATCAACTGCAGTGATTCATCTAACAACTAAGGCAAGAAAGTCCTAAAGTGGGGCAATACTCACAACAAATGTTCCACGTAGTAACAGAAATTTTGGGCTCAATTGCGGTCCTAAGTCGAGGACTACCTGTACTGAAATTATACATGCCTATTATACGCCCACGTAAGGCACTCATTTACTTTCTTTTCACACCTCCATTCTACAGGAATGCTCTCAGCAAGGTCAGTCTGACTCAAGACTCCATAAACTTCAGATTTCCTTTTTGATAAGAGGATATATGAGAAGCAGAAGTCCTGCCTGCTACCTCCGTGTTTAATTGTTTCAGAAGCAACTATGAATTCAGAGGACAGCCTGAAAAAGTGGAAGTCGGCAGAGGTAGATATAGGAGTTCCAGGACTACTTTTGACTTTCAGCACTTTGGAAGCAATATGCGGTGAAGCTCCTGAATGACACAGACTGCTGCAGTGTGTTCTGCACTTGTGTCTGGTGTCTGTGTCTGTGTCTGTGTCTGTGTGTGTGTGTTAGTGTTAGTGTGTGGAGGAGGTTTGTTCTCCAGTAATGACTCCTGGCACATCCAAAATGCAAATGAGGAAACAGGAGCATGAGGGGATTTTAAATGACTGCATAGAAGTGATATCATAGGAGACTGGGACATGTGCTAGGATAGATTTACATTCATAAGAGCCAATGATGAAGCCCAACATATAGGGACAGATGGAAATCCCTGCAAAAATGAGAAACAGGCTCTAATGTAACGCAGCAGCTTTGGAATATAAATATTTTCCTAGGAGACATTCAATAATGTCTCAGCCATAAAGGCTACCTGCGAAAGGATATTTGAGGATAGTTTTGTAAAAAATGATCTTTAAAAAAATTTCAGCATTTGTTAAAAGCTTTCTCAGTGGCAGATCCAATGTATCTGAGTTGTGCCACGTTGGTGAAGGCCTTCTGGAAGGGCAATATCCCAAACATCAGTTAAAACCTTTTATAGATATTCCTCGACTGACAATCGGTCACGTAATGGCCATTTGAAGTTAAAGACAGATTTCCCCCCCCCCAAAAAGCTACTTATGACCTGGTCCCAAAGTTACAGCCACTGCAGTGCCCCCACATTCATTTGTCTCTATGAACAACCACAGAGATGCTGCAGCCAGGGCCGGCCCAAGAATAAGTGGGGGCTGGTGCGAAATGTCTTGTGCGGGGTCTATTTATTAAGCCTGTGAGGCCTTGGCAAGCGGTGGCAGAGTTCGCATTGCCCTTCGGTCGGCCCTGACTGCAATACCCACCCCATTTCCACCCTTAACCCTCACCTGGTCTCTACAAGCATTCCTTGCCCCCAACAGCTCCCCACTGGCCTTAGGCCTGATTCCCACCTTACCGGCGAAATACCCTCCTCCTCACCTTTTGAAGTGCTCCGAAGCCTCTTGTCCACGTGACACAATTCTTGAATTGAGCTGTACAGGCAAGGGACAAACTACTCTATTTTGTTGACTGCCTTAACGTGATTTGCACAGCTTTCAGAAGTTGTCTGCAGTGCTGTGCAACCTCAATGAAGCAAGAAAATGGAGTGGTTTGTCCTTTTCCCACACAGCTTGATTCCGGAAGCACACCATGGGTCCGAATGAAGGAGTGCTTCCAAAGGTAAGTGAGGAGGAAGGTTATCTCGCCTGATGGGATGGGAATAAGGTCTAAGGCTTGGGGGATCCCAGTGGGAGCAAGAAAAGGCCTGTGGGCATCCAAGGAGCAGAAAGCAAAGCGTGGGGTATTATGGAAAGTGGCAGAGGCCTTGGGAGAGCAGGGCAGGCGGATCTGGGTCTATGCTAGCTTCCAAGGGCTTCCCCTATTCCTGAAACACGCTGTGCTCCATTTAATGATCTGTATTTTAGTGCAACTACTCATTGGGAAAAGGAGGGGTGGGGGGTTGTTAGGTGAGCCACTTCATTTAATGGCTGTCGCACTATGGGCCCATAATGGGCGGGTGGTATCTCAAGATCTATCTGTATCTTGTAATTGCCACTGCTGGCTGAGATTAATGGGAATCCTTATTCAAAATATGCTACCATTATCACCACCATCTTGAAAACCAAGAGCCACAGAAAGACCTTGGAGGAAGAAGTCTCCCACTTTGATTTCTTCTTCCTTACAATCCCTCCGGAATGAGGTATTAGAAATGGATCTGGTTATGACTGCGAGATGTCACGTTCAGCTCACAGACCAGGTATAAAAACTCCCAGGATGGATGGCATCATCTTGGATCTCCCCTCTCAGCTGAATCCAAAGAATTGCTGTGAAGATAAAATAGCGGCCATTTGTGAAGAATTTTGTATGCTGTCTTGAACTCCTAGATTAAAAAAACAACACAGTACAGATAGTCCTTAGCTTACAATAGTTCATTTAATGACTGTTCAAAGTTACATCATCACTGAAAAAGTGACTTATGGTCATTTTTCACACTTATGACCATTGCAGATCACATGATCAAAATTCACATGCTTGGCAACTGCCTCATTTTTATGACGATTGCAGCGTCCCAGGGTCATGTGATCACATTTTGCAACCTTCCGAGGAGCAAAATCTATGGGGAAGCCAGACTCACTTAACTTAACAAGTGCAGTGATTCATTTAACAATAGTGGGAAGAAAATTCATAAAATGAGACAAAACTCACTTAGCAACAGAAATTGTGGTCCTAAGTTAAGGACTACTTGTATATCAGAGTAAAATACTACTAAATGTGTAAAAAAAAAATCCGGACACTTCCTGTCGATATTATTGTTCTGGTCTCCCAGGAATAGTTACTCCAAAGAGTGATGAATAGAAATCAAAGAAGGGTCTAGTGAGAGGAATTTGCAAAAGTACCTCTATGGATCCTTTCAAATTTCAATCACCATTTTTCTTCCTCTGCCCACCTGGGACATTTCTTGTCCCGGCTCACACATTGCTTTCTCTACTAACTCGTATCTCTTCTGTCCATTGGTTGCCACGGCAACTTTGTTTAACGAGTAACTTGGATCAATGGAATCTTAGGCTGAGCGAGGAAGGGGCCGGTTGCTAGGCAACGAGATGCCTGGAACCCTGCAACCCCCAGCGTTCTTTTTCCCTCTCACCCCCGACCCCCGCTCTAGGCAAAAGAGTCTTGGTGGGACTCAATAGAGTGACTCCCTCGGGCGGGATCGAGGTTGCAACCGAAGTCCGCATAGGAGCCACATCTTCCCGGGGGAGAAGTTCCGCGGCTATTTCGGTCTCCCAGAAAGAGAAGTAGCGTGGGAAATGCAGTTTGGTGGGAACTGCACGCGACTTCGGTCTATTCCTTGCCCATAGGGGGCGCTGTGGGGGAGACGAGCCTGGCCGAAAGAAAAGCGGCCCTCGCTTTCTAAAGTGAACTGGACAACGATGGCTCCTTTTAAAATTGAGCATGTTCTAAGGGGGGGGGGACCCCATATGTCGCTTCCAATCTAGCAATGCAGGAAAGGGGATAACCTGAGAACCATACATTTCTATTTCTGTGCCAGCTTTTCTAAACAAAAGGGGGAACTGCCACAAAACGCTGCAGCACATCTCGCTTCTCTTCTGAAAAGGCAACACAAGCAACCATTCATGGCATGGGAGACATTTGACGTTATGTCCCCCCTTGGTTTTTCCTACCGTTCTAACATTGCACGTGAATTAAGCGGGTTCAAATACTCATCAGATCTGTTTGGGCAGTGGGCTCCAAATTATTCTTTGTACCCCACATTCAAACCAGCTGGCGCCTTCCTCTTGTTTCTTAGTGGCTCTTTCTGTTCTTGCTCAGGGCTTGAGTTCCACAGACTGACAAGCGAAAACAAGGGAGGGACGCAAAGAGTGTCAAGTCTTTTCTACCAGAACGATGGCACGCATATTGAAAAGAAGTTCTAAAGGCAAAAAAGGAGTCAGCTGCTAGCGTGAGATTTTCTTTCCCTTGGTCTCTTTCCTCTCCCATGCCCCTTGGATTCACCCAGGGAGGCTAGGCCTCAAATGTTTGGGGTGGCACTGCCTCTGGCTGAAACCTTTAGGGACATGGATCTGAAAAAGGGCCTTTGTTCGAGGGAGCCGTTTCCTGCTTCCACTGCTGCTGCCACTTTAAGTTTGGAAGACAGCAGAGCCAATGGACTGGGAAAGTAGTCACTCTGTCTGGCTTCTGTTCTTTTTCATAGAGAGAGGGAAAAGACCCCTGGTTCAGGGTGAGGGGAATGCCATTTCCTGAGTCAGAGTTTACTTTTACTGCTGGCCTTCAAACCATTTTTTTTTACTGCTTTAGGCTGGAAAGTTGAGCTAAAGATTTGCTTTTACGGCTCAGGAGAATTGAACAGAGAGATCAGCAGGAGCAGACACTTTTACTCCTTTTTAAAGTTATTTTGTTTCATTAAACTCCTTTTTTTCTGTTGCTTCTTCTCAGGACTTTGGAAATAAGTCTTGAGGAAGGCAGCTGCAGCAAGTATCTATATACATTGGAGCCCCAGGGTACGTAACAAGACAGCGGAAATTCTGGGATAATTAAATAAGGGAGCATTTTTCAGGGCAGCCCATTTTGCCACTCACTTCTCCAATCTTTCTTTTCCTTCTGTTCAATCATGTCGGAATTTCAGAGACTGCCTGGACAAGCCCCTGTAGTTTTCCTGGCAAGGTTTTTCAGAAGTGGTTTGCCCTTGCATCGTTCCTAGGGCAGGGAGTAAGTGATTGGCCCAAGGTCACCTAGCTGATTTCATGTCCAAGACAGGACTAGAACTCAGTCTCCCAGTTTCTAGCCTGATGCCTTCATCACTACACCACAGTGGCTCTCATTTCTCTGCTCAATCAGAGGTCAAATATATCCTGAAAGGGCAGTAGGTGAGGCCAGTCCGCCCTGGGAAGCAACAGCTCGGTTAGGGAACCTTAAAATTTGTATTTGTTGTTAGTCTTAGAGATAACTGCTAGGATAAAATCTGCACGTATCTAAAAATAAACCTGGAATAGTGATATGGACGTTGGGGAGTATATAAACCATTGGAGCTTCTTCCATTCTTTCCAATGCCTTCAAACAGCAGGTTTTACAATTTAAGGACATAAAAAGTTCCTTGCTGGATCTGACTGAAGGCCCATCTGATTCAATTTTTGTGTTTTCTTCCTACAGCTGTTAGCCAATTTGCCCCTGGGACTTTTACAAGGCCAGCCGTCTTTCCCCATGTTTTGCCTGCACATTCGCTCTTTGTTCCTTTTGCGAGCGGCACAGCCTATCTCCTCTGGTACCAGCCCTTCCTGAATCATTTTCCTTAGGGAGGAAGGCTTTATTTTCTAAAAAAGTTTCATTCAACCTTCTCCATCTAGGTGCTTTTTAACTATTTTTTCCCCCTGGCTATTCTGGGGGTTGCAATACTGACACTTCTAGAGGGCACTAGGTTGAGAGAAGCTTCTTTCACTTTGTCTTCTAGAAAAAAAGCTCTAATCCTTCCAGACCCTGTTTCCTCCCCCCCTTGATCTGAACTTTTTTTGAATCCTTGGCCAGCATCAGAATCTCACTGATATTGCCCCCCCCCAACCTTCTGGGGTTGAGCAGCCATTTTAATATTCTGAAGCAACATTAAGCAAGACTGCTTGAAAATCTCCACATCAAAGCAACCGGTAGAGGAAGGGTAGGTCCGTTTGAGCATTTTATTCAGCCTCGGGTTGAATTAGTCTTGAACGCTATAGCAAGCTCCTCTTGCTGAGGAATTGTGGACCTCTAAATAGTGCAGAATGACCTTGCTGGGATTTGGGGTATGAAGCATCACAAGTAACTTTTCTTGGTTCTGTATTGTGATTTCTGAGGTAAACCAGCCACAGTTTGCATTCATATATCATATTACACCGATCACATAAGATTATGGAACCTGTGGTACAAGTCTTTCATTTTCTGAAGATTTGCACTTTCCTCAGGTGTTAGAAACTCTGTGTATTATAAGGACCGTAATAATCTTTGTTTCCTTCAGAAGGAAGAGGAAGGTTTAAGACTGCTCTGTCTTGATCTTTGTCCAACCCTTCTCGTGCATACACACAATCTCACTGCACACTCTGATAATATTTATCAAGGGTATCAGAATAGCTTATTTCTCTTTTCTATGGATACTTTTTTTTCCTATCGGATCTTTATATACATTTGAAATGATCTCTATTGTTCCCCATTTCAGAACTGCAGTTACTAAGTTTCCATAGAAAGGATGAAGCGCTGTTAAGCTCCTAGTTTACGTCTCTGTGGCGCAGATATGATCCTCAAAGACTGCATCGGCTCACGCTTGTTTTCTTATTCTGTAGCTCCGCTGCATTGTAGAGCTGCAGAAGGGAGGAATGACTCCACAGCTAAGCTGCACTGCTTATGTGACACAATCATTTAACTCCAGATAATAGGGCTCCATCTCAGCATGGAGAATTCCATGTCGAAGGAATCTAAACTACTGTACTAAGAAGTACAAATAGTTGGAAGCCAAAAATCATGGGCCACTATGAGGTTGGCTGGGAAGGAGGGGCCAATTAAAACCTACTTATGGTGTCAGCTCAGGCATTGTGTTATTCAGAAATATTCTATTAAATGTGATGTTCTAGTGGCAAAAGGTACAATCCTTGAAAATATGCAACTTCTGGTGCTCATTCCATTCCTGTCCTGCCTGATAAATCACTCTGACCTTGGACAAGTCTCCCACCCTATTTTCCCAGCTTCAGTCTCCCTTCAACACAGTTGGTTCAGCTTGTTTCATGGCCCAATGGTGGCACTCAGTTAATAAACATCAAGTCCCCAAAGATCTTTTGGCAGCTTCGCCTTATCGCTGTTCTGGAATCTTGCAGCAAAAAAAAAAAGCCATTGTAATAATTAACCCTGCAGAGTTCTGAAATTTGAACTGGCAAGCTATGCAGGGCTGTGATTTCCTTGGTTAATAGTAAGAAGCAGTTCTCTGTAGGGAGGATCTGCTGCTATAGTAGCTCCATAATGGGGCAAAATGAGGCTGGACAACAGTTCAGAACCAGCAACAGGCAACTGAGGCTGTGGAACATATGCCAAATAAGGCAAGGAAGGAATTGTATAGAAAGTAAATCCTGATTTCTTGAAGAGTGAAGTTTCCATGAAAAAGGCAAATTTTCCTTTGAGTTTTGCTGACCCGATAAATTTGTGGACACATTCATGTAGTTTTCTAAGCAACATGGAAGTTGCTTGCCATAACCCTCTTCTAGTATGTTTGTTTTTGACTTCCCATTTAGCCTATATTCCTGAGATTTTTATCCCATTTTTTTCTACAAATGATGATGGAGGATTGTAGTGGAATCGCCATAGTAAATATGGTCAGAATCAGCAGAAGATAGGACCCATCTCTTCCAGTTTTTTGATGCAAATCTTTCATTCTAACTGTTTTTATTTGGCTGTGCGCCGCCCTGGGTCCCTTCGGGGAGAAGGGCGGTATAAAAA
>JANHFO010009157.1:444710-459779 GCA_032468095.1 Pareas carinatus | reverse complement strand
TCCTTTCTCTATCTGTATGTGTTTGTCTCTCTCATTCTCTATCTCTCTCATTGCTCCCCTTTCTCTTATTCTCCCTCTCTCTTTCTCTCATTCTTCCTCTCTCTCTCTCATTCTCCTTCTCTCTTTCTCTCTGTCTCTCTCTCTCATTCTCTCTCTCTCTCCCTCTCAAAAGCTGGAACAGATATCACACTAAAAATGTGTAATAAGCTTCAGTTATGTCGCTGGGGGGCAGGGTTGTTGCGGGGGAGCATCGTTGGGGTGGAGGTGTCACGGATGGGGCGTGTTGCTGAGTTCGCACTTTGCAATACATAAGTGGGCTTTGGCTTGCAGTTTGGGCACTCAGTCTCAAAAAGGTTCGTCATCACCGGACTATAGGGCTACAGTTAGCAGTGATGGCTTTTTTGAATCTCCCTCCTTTATTTTATATTTTGTTTTTGTTTTTTTTTAGGAAAATCATTGCCTTCGCATCAAGATCCTCGGTGATTGCTACTATTGTGTCTCAGGGTTGCCAGAGGCACGGGCTGATCATGCCCATTGCTGCGTGGAGATGGGTGTTGACATGATCGAGGCAATTTCGTGAGTGTGATAGGGATGCTTGCTAGACTTGGGAAAAGTGTGCATAGTCGTTGGTGAACTTGATTGACAGAGTTACCATTTTCCAAAATGGTAGCTGCATTAGCCTGTTGAAGCAAAATAGCGGAAAGCCTTGTGGTATCTGTTTAGCTTTTGTAAGAGAAAGGTATGAACATAGGCACTGGTGCCCCAAAATAAAGATTTCATGGACATTCATGGCTAACCAGATGCTTCTGGGAAAGACAGCAGTGTGCTTAGCAGACACCCACGCAATGGGCATTCGGAGGAATACCTGGAGTTACTAAAGTGTGCCATTGACAGCTTCATTCCCCACTTCATCAGATGCCATGGAATATTATCATCAGCTGGCAGGTGATTCTATATTCACCTGCAGGGCCAAAGGAATTAAAAGCGGGATTATATGGCACTGAAGCACAAAATACTTTTTATGCGATAATTAGATTAAGTTGCTATTTACCACAGGAACAATCAATCATACTATTGTGGTATTGCAATTGTCACGGGTCACAGCGTTCTAAAGCCATTGCAGTTAGCTCCTCTACATCGATATACAGGTAGTCCTCATTTAATAGCTTAGCTGTTCAGCGACTGATAGAAGTTACAGTGGTCCTGAACAAACGGTACAGTCCTCAAAGTTCCAGCCATCCTAGAAACCCTTGCAGTCCTTTGATCGTGTTATAGATGATTGACAACCAGCTAAACATGATAGCTTCAGGTTCCCACGGTCATGTGATCACCGTTTGTGACTTTCCCTCTGGCTTCCCACAAGCAAAGTCAATGGAGAATCTGGCAGGGAAGGTCACAAGTCTCTCCAGTAAGTTTCTTGCACTCTCTTGTGCAGCAGCCACCCTAGGCTCCATTGTGTCACACCTTGTGGGCCACCTGTGCACTCTCTCCATATATGATTGTAACCACAGTTTGACTATTGTAGCCTGTATGTAAGTATTGAGCATGTACACCGAAGACAAATTCCTTACGTATCCAGACACACTTGGCCAATAAAATTCTATTCTATTCTATTCTATTCTATTCTATTCTATTCTATTCTATTCTATTCTATTCTATTCTATAGCAGCCAGCCCTGCCATGCTTGTGTCATACCTCCTGAACCACTCACACATCCTCCCCCACCCACCAGCAGTCACCCCTGGTTTTGTCACACTCACCTGCCTTGTCCTACACCCTACCTTAGCTGCTGGCCTGTTTGTGAGCTACCTGGGTCTCACTTAATGACTCATTTAATGCTGACAATGGGAACTACCATCACTAAGAGGTGCGGTCACATGGTCTATCACATTTTACACCGACATTGCTTAGTGACAGAAACTCCAGTCCCAATTATCCTCGTTCACTGAGGACTGCCTGTGCATCTTATTCAACTTAAGAAAGCACACGTGCATCTGATTAATTGAGCCTTGTCTGTGGAAGCTTATAATACGATGTGTTCCTTTTTGAGTTGCTGCAGCCACTTTATTGTGGCGGCTACTTGAGATGATGAATGCAGTTGGCCCATTGGAGACATCACAGTAAAAACTGGAGGCAGGCCACTTTTCTTATGCAAAAGGCAGGAGGGCAGGAGGTGAGGGGCCAGGCCTCCTCCTCCTCTTGCTTGCACACATGCATACAAACATAAACTCTTATCCTCCGGGACCTCTGGGGAGAGGAGGGCCTTTGACCCCACTCCCCCTACTGATTTTAATCAAGATCGCTGCTTCCCAGCTAATACTAGCTAATACTAGCAGTTGGGAATAGCATTCTTGAATCTTGTCCTGCTGATAACTCCTCAGTGAGGAAAATGGACTGGAAGCTAACTGTGCACAGGAGCATAAGTGGGATGAGATCAAAAAAATGCACTTCCTCTTTTTAGTGAATTGCCACTTGTTGTTTTTTCCAGACTTAAACTGTGCTTTTAATCGTCACCCAGTTTTGTTCGAAAGAAACCCGATTAACTCATGACAGGGGGTAATTAATCTGACGTTAACATGAAAGCTGTTGGTTTTCCCTTTGTAATGAAAAAAAAAGGATGGAACATGGAAGCCTAAGGCTCATCTTGAGTTCTGTCATCATAAAACCCAACTTAGCCTACTTTTTAAATCGGCTTATCCTGCATAAAATATGCTAATCATAATTATCTAACTTTGACCTGCAGTGTACAGTATGTGATTAATAGAGCCTAAAACCACCCAGGCTTCTCTCTCTCACAGGACTAGAAACTATCTTCAGAATGCCACATTCTTTTGTTCTCCACCATTTCTACAGATTTCCCAAAACTTACTCCCAAAATTCTTTTACATACAGATGCATTTTAGTAGCCTGCAAAGAGCCTCTTGACTCTTTTCTTATACTTATTTTGAACTGGCTTTGGTAGTCTTGGGTATTCACCTGTGGGGAGATCTAACATTTGTCCAAAGAAAGCCAAAGTATTAAGTGACATCTTATTAAATTATGGGTTTGCTTAACCATGATTAACTGGACAAATCACAATAGGCTACAACATGAGCAGCCTAAACCAAACCAAACATTATCCATGGCTTAGGAAGGTATCTGATCTGGCTGGCAAGTCCTATATCTTACAGACATTTCTGCTTTCTCCCCATAGCTTTTATTGTTGCTTTTGCTGGTGGTAGGACAGGAAAAAGATGCCATCTGCCTGCGGATCACAAAAAGTCCTCTCGAGAATATCTCTGCTCCCTATCCATTGCCCCTCCTCCAGCTGCTGAAGTTTTACTGGGCAATGTCTATGCCTTTTCAAAATTATCTTCATAAGCCATGTGGCCTAGGAGCTTCCTCTCCATAAAAATATGAAAGCCAAGGTCTTTTCAGGATATGTGTTGGTTTCCCCAGCAAATTCCTTATCAAGACTTGCATTTGCATGGTGAAACTTGGAGAAGCACGACATACTTGCTTTTGTTGGGTTAGCTGCTGTGTTCACCTAATGGAAGGGCATATATAATAAGGCGAGAGGGATGAAACCTAAGGAGAATGTTGGTAGATAGCAGAAAGGCTGGATCTGCCTTAAGGAACAAAGATGGGATTCAGAGGCTTTTGGAGGTAAACAGATGCATGATATTCAATGCATCTAGCATTTTACTGGCAAGTATTTTGCCCTGACATCTCAATTCACAGTTAACTGTCTTCATACATGGCAACAAACTATAAATGTTTCGCTTGAACCCAGCCTTTGGAATTTATAAAGTAGAAGTTGCAGCTTAGCATGACGTGAACTTTACTAGTTGTGTCTATTCAGCAAACAGTGGTAAAACACAACATAGTTTTTAGTGAGGGAGAATAGCTAAGTGCACATATTCAGTTTGTGGGCTCTATTGCATGTTTCAGATTTATAATAGCAAAATTTAAAACAGCATTCTGATTACTATGATTTTGACAAAAACGAGAAATAATCAAAAGTGTGAAATATTTGCTCTTCCCCCTCCCACTCCTGTGATTCTTTTCTCCCAACTAGTAAATTCTATTTTTTTTTCTTACTATCTACCAATCGTGTCTTTCCTGAAATAATTCCACAGTTTTAAAACAAGGATATCTAGCGTGCTATACACAATATCCTCCATTTTGGAACGAACTTGGAAGTAGTTTGAAGTAGGGTCTACCTATCTCAGCTTGGATTAAGCAGAAATTCTTTAGTGTATCTGCTGAAAAGAGAGACTGTTTCAGGCTCTATGAAATGCATTCTCCCATTAGATATAGGCAGTCAAAATATTCTTCTCACTAGACAGTGAGTTCTGATCTCTTAATATCCTATATGGATTCCCAGATTCTCTGTTGCATCTGAATCTTGTCTCTAAGACTGCAGCATTTTCCTAGCCAACCAGCTAATTTCATTCCTTCATGTTTTATTTCCTTTTCTAAGAGGTTTAGTCACCGAACATAGTCATCTGCCTTGTGGATCAATCATCAAGATAATAGAAGCAATAGCTTTTTTTTTTTTAATTGGACTGGCAAATTCATGTCCAGAGGTCTTGCGGATTTCCAAATATTTTCCTTTGAAATATTATTACCCTTAGCTTTTGTATAGCCAATTGCACCATAGATTATCTTTAAAATTAATATGAACAACAGCAGCATAGAAATGAGCAAAATCTTCCCCTCAAATCAACACCATTTTGTCCAAACATTCATCGGTAAGATTATGTGGTGGCTTGGAAAAATAGTAGCTCCACTTTTGTGGCAAGCTATTATGCACATTATAATAGCAGTACACATTGCATTCATTGCATGCATACGCACACACCACAAATAAACGCATAGAACCAGACAGTCATACCTCACAGGATATCAGGATATTGTTTTGTGTCCTATTGATCTGTATATCTTGAACTTCCTTTCCTGGCCCACTATTCTAAATTGATATGACTATCTTGTCTAATCTCAGGCAATTTTTTCACAACAACCTTTCCCTTAATCCTACTGAATTATGCTGTTGGTTCTAGTTTGCAAGCTTTAAGTCTTTGTGTTCCAGCAATTATTTCAAACTGGTTGCTCTGTTCTTGAATTAGGGTGGGGATCTGTCATTTTATCCTTGCTTAAAGTAATACAGACACCTGAGCTCACCTCTCCCTACTGAGAAGGGAGATTGTGTCTCTCTTGCATGAGTGATACTTGTGTAAGATATCTTTGTACCAGAATTTGTGTGCAAATAGAGAGACCTGCTCTGACATTCATTCCATCCTCCTCCTCCTCCTAGGCTGGTGCGGGAAGTGACAGGTGTCAACGTCAACATGCGTGTTGGGATCCACAGTGGGCGTGTGCACTGTGGAGTGCTGGGGCTGCGCAAGTGGCAGTTTGATGTCTGGTCTAATGATGTCACCTTGGCCAATCACATGGAAGCTGGTGGCAAAGCTGGGTGAGTCAAGTCCTCCAGAGTTTTGAGTGAAGCACCTGTGAATGCTAGTAGGAAGCAGTTCCATTGAGACAGGAGAGGGAGAATCTTTTTCTCCTCATGACCCATGCTCCTTTGGAGAAAATTGGTTTGGAAATGGGAAAGTCATGCTAGTATTGGGATTGACCCCATTTCCCCCCTTCTTCCCTTTTTGTCTTGCCTCTTATTCTTCTGTCTCTTACATACATACCTTTGAAATTACTCTGTTCCATCCCTTGTCTATTACCTAAAGATGTGAAGTTAAGCTATCTGTTGGAGAAGGGGTAGAAAAGAACATTAGAGCTTCATTGAGCTCCAGCCTCACATTAACCCCAAGGCGTCTGGGAGAAGCCAGATCTTCACAGTTTTTCAGAAAGCCAGGAGGGTAGGGGGTTTGCTGGATCTCAGGGGGAGGGTGCTTCCCTAGAGCAGGGACCGCTGCCGAGATGGGCTTGCTGCTTCAGTCCCACAAGATGCCAAATTAAAGGAAGGTGCCTGGATTGTGCCCACCAAGTCAGACCTAGTGGAATGAGTATACTGAAGACACAATCCTATCAGTGGAAAACACTCTTGATTGCAGAAGAGATGGCACTTGGATATTGGGGACAGTCAAGCTTGGCTGCTCAACAGGGATGCTAACATGGCAATATAAAAGTACAATGCTGTTATGTGAATGGAATCAAAAGTCTCATGTGCAAATGCCTTACATTTCTCCGTGGGACTTATTGATCCTAATGAAGGAATGTATTATCTCCACATTGGTTCTACTTACAGCTTCTTATGAGCATTGTACCATATTTTCATATGAGTTCATCAGGCTTAGCTCCCAATCTTCTTCAGCAAGGCTTCTTCTCATCGTCTTTTCCGCGGTGTTTCACCTGCGTTTCCCCAGCTAACTGCCTCTAACACTGCTTATCCTTGCTTTTATTGGTCAATCCTGCTCTTTTAGTCAATGCTCTTGAGCAACGGCCATGTTGGTTCCTTGTGGAGAATAGCTTCTTCCACTTTTGAGCGAGATGGTGCAAAGTTTAATGAGGGGGTATCTCTGAGAATGGGAGAAGTGGCTTCCAGCACTTGTCTTGGTTGAATAGCAACATTTCTCTGATAGGCGGATCCATATTACCCAGGCTACTCTGCAGTACTTGAATGAGGACTATGAAGTAGAACCAGGACATGGGGGCGAGCGCAATGCTTACCTGAAGGAGCATAACATCGAGACTTTCTTTATTGTGGGCTGCAGCCAGAAACGGGTAAGTGCTGGGAGCCCCGGAGTGGGGGAGGAGAGAGGTGACTAAAATTTGCTTGGGGGGGGGGGCAGCAACTTAGATCACCATTATCTGGGAGACAAATATTCTGGTCCCTGAAGCTGAAATAATGGAGGCAATGAAATAAGATGCCCCTACTCTAGGGAGTCATGTCTTAAAACACCTGCTTCCATTTGTTGTTCTTTCTGCTTTGTACCTCCATATTCTGCACTTTCTGCCAATAGAAAGAAGAGAAAGCAATATTAGCCAAGCTGCAGCGAGCCCAGGCAAATTCCACCGAAGGGCTGGTGCCTCGCTGGGTCCCCGAGCGCTCGTTTCCACGGAACAAGGACTCTAAGGCCTTACGACAGATGGTGAGTCCTGGGTTGGCTTGAGACTGTACCTGGAAAGGAGGTAGGATGACATATTACTAGATTCTGCTTTGTTCTTTCCATTCCTGCTAAAGAACTCTATGGAGCATATCTTTCTAGGTATCGAGTTGAAAGGAGGATAACCCTGAATTTGAGTAAGCATAAGGAATAGATGAAAAAAGGCAGGCAAAAAAAAATCCTAGGCAGTGCCCTATGCCTGACTTGTCAACATTGGGTTGTCCACTCAAGCTGACAATGTCTCTCCCGCCCCCCACTTCTCCAAGTCCTTTAAATCTCTTTTACTGATAGACAGGTATATTAGTAAGCATGTATGGATGTACTAATATGTGTTAGAAGTCACGTTCCAAAAGATAGAAGGGTCATGATAAAAATACATTCATAGTTCTGTTAACTGCCTTATATACTGCTAACTAAAATAAATTGCATGTGAAATAAGTACCTTTTGAAGATACTGCTCTGGGTAGGTCACAGCTGTCATTTCTCTCGCACAGAGATAAAGTGAAATCAAAAGTGTAACTGGATGAAGAAGAAAAGGATTTAAAGATAAATCCCCTTTAGGCATAAAAAAGGAGTTAAATGCACCAGGCAAACAGCCCTTCCCAAACAACAGATAATAATTATTAGATTAATATTAAAAGGCACCAATGCTTCTATTGTTCTTAAAAATAGAAGAGTTTTCCCTACCCACAGATTCGCAGGTAATTTTTGGGGGAAATACTCGGTTATCCTATTGATAAATACAGTAGAGACGTGCAATATTGAGAAGCAAAGGACAGAGATATTTTGGATCTTGCTGTACCTTGGTGCGAAGGTCCCCATACTAGATTTGAAACATTGTCCACTGCGGAGGTGAAAACTGCACACCTCTAAAATACAGTATTCATCCAACCCGGGATAGAAATTCTGTAAAGCCTTTTCCTCATAATCGCTGAACCCCAAAGCCTAGTTCACATATGATACTAAGCAAACTGTGATATGGTTTGTTCAGATTTCTAGCAGGAGCTGGCTTTCTCTTTCCCACAACCTGGCAAAGGAGAAGTAGAATATCAGGAAGGAGGAAAAGGAAGTGTCACAGAGTAAATGATTCTCTCCATTTATAGGCTATTTCTGTCTTTTCTCATTGATAGATTACCCCTTGGGAAATAAGGTCCTCCACATTAAAAAAAACACGTTGCTTCATTAAAACAAAGGATATTTACAGTTTGTACACTTTGTACCTATGCTACCCAATGTATAGGTGGTACAGTGAAGTGTTCTTTCCTCATTTGACACTTATTATGCAGCGAAGGAGAAAACTAGGAGAAAAGATATTAGGTTCAGAATCTATAGGCACAAAGTCTAAACGTTATTTGCAGCCTAGAATGGTGCTTAAAGTACATGAATGCTCTCTTGGGTTGAAAAAGTTGGCCTTGAACGCAGGGCTGAGGGAATGAGATGGGAGAAATTGCCTGAGTACAATAATAAAACTACAGTAGTATAATGCAGTAGGATACCTGTAAATAAAACTATACATGTAACATGTCAGAGCTAGAGTTTACATCGTCTCTGTGAAAGGTAGACTGCTGTTGATCTGAGCAGTAAGGGGGGAAAAGTAACATCATCACCCTTGTTACAGTTCTTATTTCCTTGATACTCGGTAGTAGAATCTTCCCTTCCATGCCCACACCCATAGCTACCCTGTTTCCCCGAAAGTAAGACATCCTCCGAAAATAAGACCTATTTACAGTTTTGCCTCTCACTGAACTATAAGGCATCCCCTGAAAATAAGACCTCCTCGATAATAAGGCCTCCCCTTCAGTGCAGCCGGAGCAGACAGGAAGTGCGACGTCTTGGGCTTGAGGTTCTGGGCGGCCTCCGTGGAAGAATAAGACCTCCCCTGAAAATAAGACCTAGCGCATCTTTGGGTGCAAAAATTAATATAAGACAGTGTCTTATTTTCGGGGAAACACGGTATCTATGCCAGTTGAAAGCTTTGGAAAAAATTTGCTTAAGTAACACTTCTCATAAATTGATAGAGTAGACAGTATGGAAGATATTTTCCTGTTTCTTTCTCCATGAATCTACATGCATTTCTAGGGAGTCTCTGATCCACTTCTGTCTCTTGAAATATTGTGGGGTATTCATTCACCAGCTGTGTTTCATGAGAAGCTTTGTCTGTAGCTTTTTCCCCCTTAGGGGAAAATTATTTATTTTAATTGATAGGTGCTTTAATATATTCTTTAAGATTGTTTGGAACTTACTCACAAAGCTTATGGTCAGAACATTTATTATAAATACTCAAAAACTAGGTTTCTACATTTCACTCTATATAATCTATTGTATTGGCTTAATGTGGTGCTTAAATGTAACTGCTTTCTATAAATGATCATTTATGGCCTAGAGGAATAAAGGATCCTAGCCGTTGCGGCTTATTTAACAAACATGTTTAAAATTTAGTCAAGATCTAAATAGCATTTAGAATAGCATGATGATTTAAAGAAGTGTCCTGTTTTAATTTTAGAGGTTATAATTTGCCATTTATTCACAAGCCACGCTTGAAAATCATGGCTTAATGTATGATCTCAGTTAATATCTAAATCCATAGGAATGTTTAAAGGAGTTCTCTTTCTTAATATTGGAGAGGGCAGTCAGCTGAAATAAAAGTGCATTTGAAGATCTTACTTAAAAAAAAAAGTTTTAGGGAAAGATGTGACATGTATTTTTTAATGCATAACTAAATTATGGCATTTTCTACCATAAAGTACAGTGGTAGCCACCGAGTTAAATCGATTTAAACGAGGTGAGATGAATTTAAGAAGATAAGGCTATCAGTGGATAGTGCCTCGATTGTATTTTACTTCCAATATCAAGAGACAGCATTGCCCTGAAATATTGTATTGCTGGGGGAAGTGAAAAGGAGGGTGCATTTCTCACTTGTTTTGTTCTATGTATGTCTTGGCTTCTAAGAGACTGTTGGACGGTTACTGTAAGAGCAGGATATTAAAGCAGCCACGGTCTGTTCTGACTCATCCAGCTCTTCTTAGGCACTTAAATGAATGTTCCATCTTTGTAAGAAATCAGCCAATCAGAGTTTAGCATTGTCCTTTGGCATACTGCTGTTCCTGGTATGAGGAGCTCTAGAGATATTTGGCAGCTGGCAGCGTTCCAAATCTGATTCCTCTTCGAATGGATTAGCTTTGTCCATGTTGGTAGCAGCCACTTAAAAGCGAGGGGTTCTCCAAGACGTAAGTTCAAATGAAATGTTGTAAGTAGATGTCTCTTTAATAATGAGGGCGGGTTATTAGCAAGAGAAAATCCTGCTTGAATTATTCGGAGCAATTTCACTTAGGTGGAAGGAATGAGGATTGATGGTTTTATACACACACACACATCACAACCCTCCTCCACCCCCAGCACCACACACGAGTCTTCCTGGTGGTGTGGAGAGATCCTGATCTAGGTTTTTTTCCTGGTTTGTTCCACACCCCACCCCAATCCAGCAGTCCTCCTTGGGCTGTTCTGATTCTCCCCTTGGAAATAACTTTTTTTCCCCTCAGTGTGTGTGTGTGTTTGTTTTTTTACTCCCATAAGAGTTGAAATTATCTTGTGGTCATGTTTTAAGTGCAGAATTATGTAAGGATTAACGCAGAGTGCACTGAGCTTGTTATTAATGTACAAAATTATGCCAAGGAAATAGATTGGTCTGTTCAACTTTAAGCCAGGAATGAAAGCTGTCCAATCATACCGAAAGAAATATATCTGAAATAGAATCAGAATCAGAATTTTTTATTTTGCCATGTGTGTCAGGACACCCAAGGAATTTGTCTTCAGTGAGCATGCTCAGTACCTACAATACATACATAACAAGGATACAATCGAGATATATTCATATATACATTGTATATATAGGCATATACGTATAGGCATAATCAATTGTGTATATAAGCATAAGATAGAAAATTCATAGTCATAAAGTACGTAACATTCAAAAGCTCATTTCATCCTGTCACAAAGGCACCCTCCACATTAACACTGTTCTGTAATCAGCTGTTTAGTAGGTTGACAGAAGAAATTGTCCTTGTGTCTAGCTGTTTTGGTTTGCAATGCCCTGTAGCGGCATCCGGAGAGAAGAATTATGTCCAGAGTGCGAGGGGTCCATAATTATTTTCCCTGCTCTCTTTTTGGATCGTTCACTGTACAGCTCTTTAATGGAGGGGCGTTTTGTAGCAATTATCTTTCCTGCAGTTCTTTGAAGTCTATGTTTATCTTGTTTTGTTGCATTGCCAAACCAGACAGTTACTGAGGTGCAGGTTATGGACTCAATGATTTCTTTGTAGAACTGTGTCAGCAGTTCTTTGGGTTGTCTGAGCTTTCTTAGCAGGTCTGCTTTTCTGAGCAGACCTATCCTATCTCTATTAAGAGCATCTTCACTACCCTCTACCTAATTTAAATTTTTAATTCAATACAACAAGAATCATTTCTCATTATTAATGTACCATTGCATACTTCAATTAAGGAGCAGGAAATTTCAGGCTTCCGGACATTTTTGAAGCACAGCTCTTAACAGCTCTTTCCATTACAGTGGTACTTTGGTATTCATTGCTTTGAAACTCATCAAATTTGGTTCTCAATGCAATTTGATGCAAAAAGTTTCTCCCAGTACTCATTATTTGGTACTCAATACATAACCTAGCATCTGTCAGTATCAGCTGCCTTGTGATTCAATACATTATTCCTTATGGAAAAATTTTGATTGATACTCATTGCACCTCTGGGAACCAGTTAACAATGAGTACCAAGGTACCACTCTACCTATATTAACAGAAAATACTGGAAATTATATTTCAGCAAGACCTAGAGATATACAGCTTCTTAGACTTCTTTTAAACAAACCTAGTAGGAGAAATTCAGTTTTTAACACAGTGATATGCATACATTCTTAACTCTAACTGATTTGTTTGTTTATTTATTCTTACGGGATAAAAGTATGTGGTGAAAAAAGGAGAAGACTTGGAGAGCAGAAGAGAACTAGATCATATAATATTATTTATTTAAGATGTATCACTTCTCATCCAGGTCTCCCAGGACAGTTCACAAAAATAAGCTTTAGAATGAATTGAAACCTAACTCCCCTTAGAGCAAATGGAGGCATAACCATGGGAGAAGAAGTACAGTTTAAACAGCTTGACACGTTGCCAAAGGAAGAGATGTCCATAGCAAGAGCAATGACAATGGAGAATCACATAGACATTATTTGTGGGCAACACTTTCAACAAGAGCACCTTTCAAATATCTCAAGGGCCAACCTGGGTGCATAGTAGCAGAGCTCCTTAAATCTGGATCTGTAATTTTATTACAACTGCATTGAAATTATCTGATTTTTAGGGGTGTTTCATTACTGTTTGTGTTTTAAGACACTTATTCTTTCAGTTCAAGAGAGTAACAGGGTTATATTCATGGTGGGACTAGCAGTATAACCATATAATACAAAATCTTCAAATCCTAAACTGTGCATATATATATATGCAGTTGCGAAATCTCAGAAACCGACCTTATGCCAGAGGGGAAAAAAATCATCCCCCAAAGTCTATTTTAAAAGAGAAATGTTTGCGAATGCAAATCAAACTCCTTGCATATGGATATGCTTCTCGTTCTTTAGGAGCCATACTTTGTTCTAACATACATATTTGTTTTATTGCTAGATCCGGGCTGCTAGCCTTAGGAAAGCTTTTAGACCGAGAAAGCACTGATCTCTACATTTTGATTGTTACAGCCTCAGATGGCCGACCAGATGGGGTAAGTTTCTTGCAGTAATATAAAAATGTGTCTGCAGCTGGGAGCAAAGAAGTAGGAAGCTAAGAACAGTGCAACCACAATCTTTTGATTCACTTTTTTTTTGTGTGTGTGGGGGTAACATTTCTAATATAAAGCAATCCTATGTCCAAAACATTTCTGGAAAGACTTGTAATGCTGCTACTGCAGTGGTTGTGCCATATCCTCTGACGTTTCATTGTTCTGTTTTGACCAGTTCAAATATCACACGTTGTCAGAGGGAATCCCTAAGGACTGATGCAACCCAAGACCAGAATCCATAGCCTGAGTTACTTATTTTGACCTATACAAACCCTTTATCAAATTCTGTCTTGAGAACTTTTCTGGGGGCAATAGGACACAATGTCTTTTCATTCCCCCCGCCCCAGACACTTGGGAAAGAATTTTGAAGCGATGTGTGACAAGTTATAATGAAAACAGCATTGAAAGTTTTCTACTATTTCTCAGGGTAGAGGTTCACAAGTTAGAGTAACTCATGGAGAATAGGGATGTGTGTTGTATTTATGAATCGATAGCAATCAAGCGTATTTGGATCTCTAGTTACAAGGTGACACTCTTTCAAATAAGCTGTTTATTAGCTAGTTCAAAGAAAGCATACAATTTGCATGCTACAAACCATGATTTTTTTCCTTTGGATCATAGGTAGTCCTACTATATACTTTAGCCCTTCACAGCCTTGCAATACATCATTATTTGAATAACTGAGACTACTTTTAATGTCAGCATTTAATAACCTTCGGCTAAGGTAAACAATGGTAGTGTTTTTCAATTAAAACAGCTTGTAAATGACTCTGGGAACAGAGTGTTTGATAAATGGTATGTTCTGATACCAGTATAGACCATGTGCCTTGCTAAAATAGAAACAGATCTTGGGAAGTGAAGGCTTGATTAGGAGATTCTTCCTCTTTAATCTTAGCATCTAGACAAGTTCCTGTAAATGTAGCATCTCATACTTTGAAATATAAAACCAGCCCCTTCAATAGTACTCAGACAACAGCTGGAAATTCATATGGATCTTTTATTAGGGTGCAGGTTCAGAATCTCAAGCACTGGTAATCAGCTTTGCTGATAACTTCTGCAGTACTTTAAACTCCCAGGTATTCTTCAGGGATGGTCTAATGAAGACACGTAAAAGTAAAAGTTTCTCCTTAAAGTCATGTCCAACTCTAGGGGGCAGTGCTTACCTGCCTTTCGTAGCTGAGGGAACCAACATAGTCCAATGACATTTCCATGGTATGCTGTTGTCTTAATCAAAGTGGCACCTATTTCTCTACTCTTATTTGCATGCTTCCAAACTGCTAGATGGGCAGGAGCTGAAGCAAGAACAGAAACTCATCCCGTCGCATGGCACTCAGGTCTCAAACCTGACAATCACAGCATCTTTAACTGCTAGCCATCACATCCCTAATAAAGACATCAGTGGTATCAAATACCCTTGAATTTGATCTACCAATTATAATTCCCTAGTGCACTCTCTCCCTTTGTTGCCATGTGAGAATCCAAAGAGGCATGTGATCAGTCCTATAAAGTAGTCCAGAAAGGAAGCATGCCCAGATAAATTATAGGCAGTTCTCAATTTTTGATTATTCATTCAGAGACCATTCAAAACTATAATGGCACAGAATAAGGAAGATTTGTGTCCAGACTGCAGAGTTATGGCTATCAAAACATTCCCATGATCATGTGATTGTGATTTGGGCATTTGACAACTGGCTTAAAATTGTGATGAATATACGGTCCCATGGCCATGTGATCACCATTTGTGACTTTCCCTGCCAGTCTTCCACAAGCATAGTCAGTGAGATCACTCCCACTCCTGCTGCTTTTTCACCTGCCCACTCCTTGCTCTGAAACACCTGTCCACCACCTGCTCTGGAACACCTGCCCACCACCTGCTCTGGAACACCCGCCCACCCCCTGCTCTGGAACACCTGCTCACCCTCTGCTCTGGATCACCTGCCCACTCCCTGCTCTGAAACACCTGCCCACCCCCTGCTCTGGAACATCTGCCCACCTTCTGCTCTGGAACACCTGCCCACTTCTTGCTCTGGATTACCTGCCCACCACCTGCTCTGGAACACTTGCTCACTCCCTGCTCTGGAACACTCACCCGCCCACCTGTTCTGGAACACCTGCCCACCCCCTTCTCTGG
>JANHFO010009157.1:419079-435413 GCA_032468095.1 Pareas carinatus | reverse complement strand
TCTCTCTCACCTCAGCTCACCTCACGGGACTGTTGTGGGGAAAATAGGAGGAAGAAGGAGTAGTAGCTACGTTCGCTGCCTGGACTTGTTTATAAAAATAACAACAGTGAGATACAAATAAATAAATAAAAGAAACATGTCTTGTGTCTCTCTTTATTCTCCAACCTTGAACTTTGCTTTCCCGTAGCCGAAGTACGCAGGAAGCCTTAAACCCTGAAGATGAGGTTGATGAGTTTTTGGGCAGGGCCATTGACGCTCGAAGCATCGACCAGCTGCGCAAGGACCATGTCAAACGTTTTCTGCTCACTTTCCAGAAACCTGAGTTGGAGAGAAAGGTATTTCCCTTATCTATCTAGAATCGAGATGTCAAATTGGGCACAAAGCCATCTGTTCCTTAATTTCCCTTGGTAATTTTTTCCCCCTTCTTCTCTTTTAATCCTATAGTATTCCAAAAAGGTGGATACCCGCTTTGGCAGTTACGTGGCTTGCACCATGCTAGTCTTCTGCTTCATTTGTTGCATCCAGATAGTCATCTTCCCGCAGTGAGTGACACATGTACAAGAGTACGTTCATCGTGTACTCTTTCTGCAAGCATATTATATACATAAGCATGTGCACACTTATGGTGAAGGCATGTACATGAAAAGATCTTAGCGTATCCGGTGTAGCCCGTCCTTAACTTATAATCATTTGTCTGGCGGCATGGGACAGGTAGTCCTTGGCCACAATGGAGCCCCAAATTTCTGTTGTCACAGTTGGTGAGTGAATTTTGCCCTATTTTACAACCGTTCTTGCCACCATCACTGCGGCTGTTAAGTTGGTAATACGGTCGTTAAGGGAATCTGGCTTCCCCATTGACTTGGCTTGTCAGAAAGCCGCCAAAGGGGGATCACGTGATCCCTGGGGACACTCCCACCGTCATAAACACGAGTCAGTTGCCAAGCCTCTGAATTTTGAGCGTTTGACCCTGGGGATGTGGCAATGGTCCTGTGAAAAACATTGATAAGAAACTTTTTTCAGTGCCGTTGTAACTTCAATCCGTCTCTAAATGAACCATTGTAAATCAAGGATTACCTGTACTGAGAAAAGTGACTTACGACCAGTCATCATATATACAACCGTTGCAGTGTCCCCACAGTCATGTGATCAAAATTTGAGGGCTTGGCAACCCGCGTGAATTTAATGACAATTCCAGCATCCTGGGTTCATATGATCACCATTTGCCACCTTCCCATCAAAAGTACGCAAAGTCAATGGGGGGGAAGCTTAATGTGCGTATTGATCATGTGATTCACTTAACAACGCCAGTGATTACTTAACTGTGGGGGAAAAAACTTATAAAATCAGGCATAACTCCCTTAACAACTGTCTTGCATAACAACACAAATTCTAGTTCCAGTTGTGATCGTTAAGGACTCTCTGTTTTTGGGACATATGTAGTCAGAGTAGCCATGTGCAATAGCAGTGGTCGCCAACCTTTCCAGCTTGGTAGCCCAACCCAGCGGCGGTGTATGTGTGAGTAACAGGACCGTGTGCAGGATCATGTGTACAGCTCTGTGTGTACGAGCAGCAGGCATGCACGCCCTCCACTCAGACGAATGGAGCTTTGCGCATGAGTTTGCAATCATACGTGAAGCTCCATTTGCATGAATGGAGCTTTACATGCTAGCGCCCTCCGCTTGTGTGAGTGGAGCTTCATACCTGTGTGGTTACCCATATCTCCTGTGGCCCGGTTTTGGAAAGGCCGTGGCTGGCGCCTGGGGATCCCTATGCTGTAGTACACATAGATGCAGAAACCCCAATTCCACATTGCATACCATAATGTGCTACAAACAAATGTGCTGTGCCTGGAAGCAATATTACATAACTTCTAATTCTTCAGGGGAGCTGAAAGTTCAAAAATAACCCTGCAAGACTGAGGAGACTGCCAAATGACTGCAAAGTAATCCGAATAAAAATTGCAAGTGATATACATACCCATATATACTTGCACACACACACACCTAGTTACATGAATTTCCAGCTTTGCCTTAAAATTATTAGCACATGAAGTTATCCTCGATTAGAAATAGAAATTTAGAAACAGCGTCATGGCAAGGAAAGTGGTGTGTTCTCTTGGAGCTGTTTTAAAGCTGATGTTTGAACAAAACAAAGTGAAAGGCGTTCTGAAGCAACGGAGTCCCAGATGTTTTGTGACATCGCTGCAAAACCTACTTCAGTTCTATAGCACCAAAGGACAAAATTGGTGTAACATACTTCAGTAACACAATGTGAACCCTCCTAATCTGATGTCTCCAGATGTGTTGGGTTAGGAACATCCATAATCTCCAGCTAACATCAGATGTGTTGGGAATGGTGGGAATGGTTTTCCATCATACCTGAAGGGCTCAAGTTTGGGAAAGTCAGTCCTGTATACCAGCGTGTATTGACAAGATTAATTTAATGACAGTGTCTGGATTTTTCAGACTAACTGCCTTCCTTCTTTCCACAGTTCCTCTCTGATGCTTGGTGGCTACATCAGTATCTTCACCATCCTGACCTCCATTCTTTTTGTCTGTGCCATCTATTCCTGCCTTAGTGTAAGTTTCGCTCTCTTCACTGCAATCCCACAAATGAGCACACCTTGATTTGTTTTGATTTTGTTTCCACCAGCTGTGGACCCTGCTTGGGCACATCATCTTATCAAGAGTAGAGAGATGTGTGTAATTTTCCAGGTGGAGCATTCTTCTCCAGCTGGGTACTTTTGAGGTGTGTTTGGGATTACTCTACATAGAATTTCTGGCCATCCTGGTCTTAACACACTTGAAAAGCATCTGCTTCTGGAGACCCATTTCAGAACCAATGGAGTTTTATTAACGTGTCTTCAGTTTTGCACTGGCTCCTGCCAAGTTGCAGATGGAAAAAAAAGGAAAACAAAGTACCAATAGGTGTGTTAGACAAGTAATCAAGCAAGATTGAGAGTTTCTTCTTTTTTGACAGTTTGAGGAAGTGGAAAAGGAAAAGTTTCCTTACATCAGGCCAGATTATTCACCCATCTTCTCCAGTGTTGTCTCCAGTATTATTATCCAGTTGTTGGAGAATAATATTGTCTACAGTGTAATGAATATTACATTATTATTGTCTGCTGAGCACAATTCAGCTTCTTAGCAGACAGCCTGAGTCCCCACTATAAAATCTTCTAGATTAAAGACTGCTGTGAGCTTGATTCCTGGTATCTGGCTTAGTCAACAGGCTAAGGGGAGATAGTTGGAACTAGCTGGAAGTGATGAATGGTAGTATCAGCACCCCCTTTACTCATTCAATCTTTTCCAATTCCTTGCAGCCCTTTCCTGCCGCGTTGCAGCGTGTTTCTCGGAATATCATCCAATCCCAAATCAACAGCACCGTTACTGGCGTTGTCTCCATCCTGCTTGTCTTCATCTCTGCCTTTGTCAACATGGTATGAGAAGCAGGGAGGGGCAAAGATGCTGGAGGAGGGCTGATGGACAAAGGTCTTGAATTCACGAGATTAGTCAGACTATAGTAAACCGTGCAACAAAGATTGCAATAGGCAGAGACCATCAATGGCAGGGTCTAAATACTATGGCAAGTTATAGGATATATTTATCAGATACTGTGGTTTACAGTGAACCACAAGTGAACTACAGAGACCTGGTTCACATAATTATAAACCAAAATTGACTGATTTGGGGTATCGCCTCAAGCAAACTATACTAGGACTTAGCACTGTTAGCACTTAGCGTATTCCACTCTGTTAGGTTTTGAACGGTGGGAATGTGGCAGTCTTAATTTTCTTGCTCTGCTACTTTTCTGATAAAAGAAATATTGCATTGAGGTTTTCTAAAATACTGTTTGCCAAGATATTAAAAAAGACAGGAGCCCATAGGCATTAATATTTCCCTAAATTGGTATCATCCCTACATGTTTGAATTTCAACTATCAGAATTCCCAGATGTCAAGGGAAAGTTGAGAAAAGGCCTCTGGATACTGGGAGCAGCATTTTGACTTTTGAAATCCCTATCAAATCTCAGCAACTCTTATTACCTGTCTGCATCCCTAGAGTCTCGGGGATTTGTCATAGGCCCAGTTACACTAGTGGTCAGGGGGTTCTAGAACAATAAAGCAACAGTTCCTTAGCTGAATTACCTTACCCTTTAGTTTGCTTGCAGTCGGGTCCGGCTCCAAGACTGTGTGGTTAGATTCTTCAACGTTACTCCGGCTACAGTAGACCCCTGTTATCTCCATGCCCTGAATTATACCTTGGCCTCAGACACTCCACCCTGCCAAGGGAAGGATGCCTTGACCTGCAGTTTCCCTGAGGTACGTGCATCAGAGAAGGCTTTGGTGTGGGAAATGGGTTTTGAGTAGGGCACGAGGGTGGATGCCCAGCTTTGCGTGCGGGGGACATGGGGCGTTTCTTTCAGAGGGTTGTCTCCTCCTTCACTCCTTCACTCCATGTTGCCCTCCCAGAAGCACCTTGGTAGGTGGACTGGCCTCTCTTGGGCCATGGAGATAGCTTGAGTCTGAAATCTGGAATGGGGAAATGTGTTGGTGGAAGCAGGAGGGGAGGATAAGATGAGAGACCTGAACTGTTGCTAAACAGTAGAAGTCTGCATCCATCATTTGGCTGACTGCTGGAACCAGAGAGCCCCTTCCCCCAACAACCAGATGCTTATTAGCCTCCTGCCTCTGATACTGAAGGAGGAGACTTGTAACATCCATTGGGATTAGCTTTGAGGGAGGAGTTGTAAACTTCTGGGGACATATCTGGATTTGTAAGAGGGGAGTCCTTACAAATCTCTATCCTTTCTTCCTTTTAGTACTTCACTTACTCGGTGTTGCTGAGCCTGCTGGCCTCTTCCGTCTTCCTGCACATCAGTAGCCTTAGGAAGCTGGCACTGCTGGTGGTGATGGAGGTGGTGTACTTGGTACTGGCTGAGGGTCCACAGGGCGTGCTGTTTGACAACTATGACTTGCTGGTGGCCACTAATGCTCTGTAAGAACCTCTCTCTCCAGGGGTGGGGAGAATCTCAGGCCTCAAACGCCTCTCAAGGTTTTGGTGGGGGAGGTGGTTCCCTAATTCAGTAGTCCACAACCTTTTGAGCACCAGGGACCCGTTCCATGGAGAAAGGGCCGGAGCGGAGGGCGTGGTTTTGGCATGCTTCCTGCATCCCATGCATGGGGCTTGGCTTGTTTGCACAGCCTGGTTGCCGTCCTGCCACGGACGGGTGCCGGTCCATGGACTGGAGGTTGGGGATCCCTAAATCTTCTATAGAAATAGTGCTCCAATTATGACAGCAATTGGGGTCGGGATTTCTATTGCTAAGTAATGCAGTGGTAAAGTACAGTGTCATGCGCTCACATCACTTAACAACGGCAATCCCTGCCTTTCCCATTGCCATCATTAAGTGAGGATTAGGGGTCAGTAAGCAAGCACCTTGTAACTTTCTGCCAGCTTCCACAGCCAAAGCAAATCCCAAGCGGTTTGCAAGCAGGCTGGCAGGCAGGTAAATGGCTGATGCTGGGTGGGGGAGGGTGCCAGAGTAGTGGGCGAGGAGCAGTGTAAGTGCAGGGCAACCCAGAAGTGGCTGTTCCCAGATGCATGGGGTAATGCAAGTGATGGAGGAGTCATGCCGCAAGCGCAATGGGGCTTGGATGACTGCTGTTGCGTAGGGGAAGTGCACTGTGAAAACAGAGAGGCTGGAGAGGGTGCATGGGTGGGAGAGATTTACCCGAGTAACTTGTGACCTTCCTTGCCAGCTTCCCCATTGACTTTGCTTACGGGAAACTGGCAGGGAAGTTTGCAAATTGTGATTGCGGGATGCTATAACTGTTGTGTGAGCCAGTTGCCAAAAATCACAATCGTGTGACTGCAAGTGTTCTGGAATGACCAGAACGTTAAGGACCGGTCATAACCATCATTCATTCAGTGTTCTAACTTTGAATGGTCTCTGAACAAGTGGGACCACCTGTTCCATCATCAGATTTGACATCTCCATGCCACCTTGAATCTAGCATTGGAAATGATTACAAAAGTGTTAGTATTAGTGGCAACGATAATATAGCACCATCGTTTTACAGTATGTTCTCCAATGCAGAGAAACGCTCTCATTTATTTAAAAAAAAATGGCAGCCAAGAACTACTATGGGAAGACAATAAAGTAATTATGTCCCTCCAAAATATGAATTGTTGGCCTTTTGAACTAGCTACCTATCTGCCAGTATTAAGCATATCTAAGTCTTAACGTACAACCTTTTATTTAGAGGATGTCCTGCCCCTAACCCCCCTCACACAAATATTGGGACAATACACCAGGGCCCATCACTTTCTGCTGATGCTTGGAAGTGCAGATTTTTGTAGACGCAGGAGAATAGTTCTAGCAGATAACCAAAATGGTCCTCCCTTGCTTATCAATAACACCAGCAAAGAGATGTTCCTGTGGAATAGGAAGCAGTCAGCTTTGAAAAGAGGTGCAAAATAAAAAGGCACCTCGTATAGGCTCTGTTTGCACAGCACACTTCAGTGATGTAGTCATAGCCCCTTACCAATAGTTCTGGCAACACATTATCACACAAACCTCCCTGAGCTGCTACCTACTTCCTTCCATAAGCGCCTGATGTTCTTTAAGAAGAGCATTGTATTGGCAATGAATAGCGCTTCTTGATTGGCCAGGCAGGCAATCAGTAGGTGGACTGTGAGTGGAGCAATCCATCAGTCACTCAGTGTTAAGGGCTGTGTTTTCTGCCTGTCCTTATTCTGCCAGTGAGCACCTGCCTTACTTCTTCAGGTGCTCCCTGCCTGACTTTTTCCTTAGAAATTTGACTTGCCTTTTTAGCAGCCCCACTTTTACTGTGTTATGGTGTTCATACGGCATGTTTACCCTGTCTTTGACTCAGTTAGCATGTTGAGCAAACCCAGCCAGATCTCCTGAAAGTCCTAGACCCCAGGGACAAGGAGAGAGAAATAGATAGCATCCTGAAAGACAGCCTCTGCGTAGCTGAAGGCCCAAAAGGTACATTTGTATAAACTTACAGAAATGCTACTCCATGTACGAATGTTTATTCTTTTGGACTGAATACACACACACACACACAGAATACAGAGTGAGGGATTTATCCTTCCTGCCCACATGCATCTCCTTGACCTTTTGTCCACTGGAAGAAGGGAAAGAAAACGGGGGCGGGGGAGGTAATTATGCATCTCTTTCCTTCTTCAGTGTTGATTTTTTTCTGGATGGGAGACTGCCGCTATGGCTTTTGTAGCCATAGGAGGCACCTGCTGACCTCCAATTTTTTTATTATCTTTATTTAATTATTTAAATTAAATTACTGAAATCTTTCGGAATATCTGCATTTTCACATGAGAATCAGTGTGATGTGGTGTGATATAGTGGTAAAATGATTAGTGTGTTGTGGCTAGGTGTATATACTGGATAAATGTGTTGTTATGAATCAGTGGAGAACACGGTCACTGGAGAGACTGAGGTTCAAGATCCACTCTCAACCATAGAAACTTGTTGACTCACTTTGGGCATTCCACTTTCCCTCAGCCCAGCCTTATTTCACAGAGTGGTTGTTTTGAAGAAACGCTGGAAGAGGGACTAGTACAAATGCTAACTTGAATTCATCAAGGAATAGGGGAATATAAATCTGACAGTAATTATCTTTAAAATGTTTTTCAACCAAGAGTTTTTTAAAAAAACATGATACTCATTGCCTAAAAAGAAAGGCTACTGATTCTGCCTTTAGACTGCAAATGTGGGAATAGAAGAATTAGCAGGTGACATAACTTCACATATAAAGCGAAAACAATCAGTAGATGAGGTTGTGAAGGGAGGGAAAACTAACATGGCAAATCTGTGAAATGCCTGTGGCTGCCCAGGAGAAAGAAGGTAGGGGTTGTGGAAGACTATAAAGTGTGAGAAAAGCCAGGCTTGGAATTAGAACGTCGGCATTCAGAAGTCCAGTTAAGCTGGTTCTTCTGAGCCTTGTTCTCAGTGAACCTTCAGAATCTTGTAGTTAGAATATAATGTCTTATCTGAAAGTATTTATTAAACTGGGGGGGGGGGGATGTCTCCAAACTTGGCAACTTTAAGACTTGTGGACTTCAAGCATGGCTGACTGGGGAATTCTGGGAATTGAAATCTGCAGGTCTTAAAGCTGCCCATTTTGGAGACCCCTGTATTAAGCGAAGGAAAAGAGACCAGAATAATTCAGACTTCCTTAAGGGCTATTTCTAAAAATGTCTTCTTTTCTCCTTTCCAAAACAGGCGAGCCTTCAATGAGACGCAGCCCTGGTGAGTAGGAATTGAGCGTGGACTAAATGAAGGGGGCAGGATTGATGGCAGGGAGACAGAATTGGGTAGAGAAGTTTCAGAAGCTAGTGAAAGTATCACCAAAGTTTTGCAAAGCATGTTTGGAAAGTAATGCTCTTAGGACAAAAAAAAAAGCATTAGTGCCCACCTCCCTCTGAGCATTAGAACTAAAAAAAGAATGCTAGGAACTTTTTGCCTCTTCCCCTTGTTTTTGCTCATCCTAATTTTGGGTTTCCATGAGTCTTGTTTTTTCTACCACAACAATACGAAACTGATGATATGATTTAAATAGCAGAAGGACATGATAAGTACATAACCAGAGGATCTTGCAATCTAAATTTAGAATGAATGGAGTGCCTGGAGGGACTTAATATAGCAGAAGGGAAGAGAAGCAAATTGTATCAAAGGAACCACAGTAAACAACTGCAGTTGTGCACTAACTTAGGAATTAATTTAAGTAAGGGATGATGATTATGGCCAATGTTTTGTGATCAAGAAAAGGATTAGAAAATAAAACATGATGATTGACGATGATTTAGTTGTTCTGAATCCTACCTTTCTGCTCTGATGAGCAATCAAGGTGGCTATCAACCATCCCATTGGTAAATGCGGCAAAAGAAACTCCTGGGACATTATTTCTCCAAGAGCATAACTTTACTGATAATTCCACATAGGCACAGAAGAGGCAGAGTCAGTTCTGAAGTTTTCACGTGCAAAACAGCATGGGTAAAATCCCCCTTGTTCCCCTGGGGCCACCAGCTCTCTATTGCCCACCAATCAAATATAGTCATTTCATTTTGGGAACAGTCTTCACCCCTCAGAGGGTTGCCAGGGTTCGACCTTGAGATGTCAAGATTTTCTCAGGCTACAGATGGTACACATGCACTTCTCAATTTCCTTCCAGCTTCTCATACATTCCAATAACTTCCCTCCGTCCTCCCTAGTTTCTGTTGTCTGGTTGCGAGCATAAAGAGAGTCAGCCATCACAGTGGCTGACTAAAAAAGATACAAAAAGTTGAGAAGAACAATATAAAATTTTCGGTAATTAAAGCCTCGGGGAATTTTTTTTTTTAAGCACCGAGAAAGAAACCTAACACAGTTCCCAAGGGAGCACCCTCCATGGTTGGGAGCAGTGTAGGAGAAAGACCTCTTCAGCTTACAGAAAGATAAACTTCTTGCAAGTAGATGTCTTCAAAATGGCCACTCCAAATGGCTAAATAACCACACAGATTGGCCTTAGGACAGGCAGTCCCTTAGAACAGAGGTTTTCATCCTTTTTCAAGCTACGGACCCCAAAACATGTCTTTGCTACATGACGGACCCCATTCCCACAAATTCAACTAATTACTAATCAATAATTCGTGTATTTTACTTTCTCCAATTTCTTCTTGACCTGTCTGCGGACTCCCTGGCAAGCGCCACGGACCCCAAGGGGTCCATGGACTCCGGGTTGAAAGCCTCTGCCTTAGATAGCTGGGCTGTAAGGCATTTAGGGCTTTGAAGGTTGCTAGTAACACATTAAATAGTACTTGATGAGCAGCTGAGAACCGGTGCAGGCTCTCAAGATTCACATTAATGTATGTTTGTTCTTCTTAACTCTTTCAGGGCACCTCCTGCCTTTCTGCATGTGACCGCTTTCCCCATCTGTTACCTCCTAGATTTATTCGGACTGAAACTCGGTCTGGTTGGGAATTCTATGTCTCCCAGTTCCTAACCAGTATGGACTACATCAGATTGGAAAGGGCTAGAATATAGCATCTAAGGCCAGCTGGCAACAGCATAATTAGGGGTGCTGATTGAGTTAGAGTGACAGAGATCATGGGGTAAAGCTCCGAGGTGTTAGGATCATGAAAACTGTAAAGGTAGCGCTTCGTGCTCTTTGCTTACTGTTTTTTTCTGCCTCCCCCAATTTATTTTAGTAGTTCTTCAGAGAAGAAAATGCCGCTGCAGTACATGACACCTGTTATCCTGTTACTTTTTGCTTTGGCTCTCTACCTTCATGCCCAGCAGGTTGAATCAACAGCACGTCTGGATTTTCTCTGGAAACAACAGGTACTGGAGAAAAAGTAGAGAGTCTGAAAACAAGTTGCAAGAGGGAGTTTGTACCATGTTTCCCCGAAAATAAGACCAGGTCTTCTATTAATTTTTGCTCCAATGGACACATTAAGGCTTATTTTCCGAATAGGTCTTATTGTCAGGGAAATACGGCACTCAATGCATCCGTCTGGCTGATGATCTTAACAGGCTTATTTTGGGGGTAGGGCTTATATTGCGAGCATCCTGAAAAATCATGCTAGGGCTTATTTTCCAGTTAGGTCTTATTTTCAGGGAAACAGGATAGTATTGGTGAATCTCCAGATTTGCGGTTGGCTCTTACCTTTTGTCCAGCTGTTTAACATTCCTTCGTCTCTTTGTCGGGGTCGAGACAGGAAAGAGCCTTAGAGTTTTTATCAGCCAGTAGGCAGGGAGAAGGTTAGCTGCCAGCCGATCTTCTCAGACCCCATTGCCTATGCTTTGCCATACAAGCTCTTAATGATGTAATTGTACAACAAAGGTCCCCAGCCCAAAGCTGCGGCCTGCTACCAGGCCATAGCCCGTTGGGAACATGGATGCACAAGTCATGGGCAAGCGAGTGAGTATGCAAAACCCCATTTGTACAAGGGGGAAAGAGCATGTGCTTGTGCGCTCAGCTTCATTTGTGCAAGCGGCGGGTGCCCTTATGTGAAACCATCCCATCTCCTCACTGCACTACCGTGACCACCTCTGCCACTTCCCCTACTGGTCCGCCGAGATGAAAGGGTTGGGGACCATTGTTGTACAGCATCTGACAAATATCAGCTATCTCTGGAGAATTCTGGTTTGGTCTTAAAATTTTTTACTGACTTATGGTTAGACAGAAGCTTTAAATCCTCAAGTACCACCCGGTCTTGCAAATATATTTCTTTTTTATTGTATAACTAAGATAGCGTATGTTGAGCTTGCTTGATATCTGCTTAACGGAAAGTTTGAAATGTATACCAAATGCAGTTGAAATGTTTCAATAGCCTAGCATTCAAGACTCCTGGCAGAAAAAGTCTTGTTGACCTACGGATACAGAGACGACTTCTTCAGATCAGATAGTTGCTGACATACAACCATTCGTTTAGTGACTGTTCAAAGTTCCAAGAGCACTGAAAAAAACGACCTACAACTGGTCCTCACACTTAAGTCAGGATCGTCCAACAACCGCGTGATTCACTTTAGCTTCAGCGATTTTCTTAGCAACTGTGTAGCAAAACAGGTTGCAAAATTCAGCCCAACTCACTTAACGACCACCCTGTTTAGCAATGGAAATCCCGGTCCAAATTGTGGTTGTAAGTCGAGGACTACATGCATCATTGAAAGATAACTGTCCTTTCATTTTTCTTGTCAATTTTTTGTGATTCCAAGAGTACATAGAATACATAATAATATGTATACAGAATGCAAAATAATATCTCATTTTAATTTTCCAAATAACTGGTGATTCAAAAGTTCATGAACATGTTAAAAATGGAATGGATATTCCAGAACAAAATGAATATGTCAAATACTGTATTACACTCCTCATTATCCTCAACTAATATGGGCAATGACTATGGTAGGTGGGGTGTCAGAGACTGTCCGACTGGGGAAAACCAATTTATCTTATTGCTTCTGAGGAAACAGACACAATATATACAGTATGTAAACATACATATATATTTAAAAGCTACAGAATTTTTATATGGTGTAGAATTCAACTTCTTGTTGAGTTAACTTTTGAGGCTTCTGCAAAAATGGGACTGCACTTCCTATTAATCTTGAATGTATTGAACATGAATAAATTACAAAGGTTTTATAACTCAGGATGGACAGAGTACATACGGTTTCTTTAGACTTTTAAAAAAACACTAAAATTAAATGAAACAAACTGTCCTTCTGTGCAGAAATCCAGTTTAGCCTATCTGCCACTCATTTTATTTCTGCAAAAGGATAGTTAGCATTTTGTGACTGCAAGAATCAAGAACTCTTGTCTATCCATTGTAAGTCACCCACGAGAGATCTATTCATAGCTTGATATTTGCATTGTATTTAACTCCTGCATAAGTGATGAGCTTATTTCTCCCAGGCTACAGGTGAGAAGGAAGAGATGGAAGAGCTGCAGGCCTATAATCGTCGGCTGTTACACAACATCTTGCCCAAAGATGTGGCAGCTCATTTTCTGGCCCGGGAACGCCTCAATGATGAGCTGTACCACCAATCTTGTGAGTGTGTAGCTGTCATGTTTGCCTCGATCAGCAACTTCTCCGAGTTCTATGTGGAGCTGGAAGCCAACAATGAAGGTGTTGAATGTCTTCGGTTGCTCAACGAGATCATTGCTGACTTTGATGAGGTGAGTGTGCATTTTTTGGAAGATTGGAAAATGGAAGGCACTAAAATTCAAATGGGGTAAAAGTCTGAGTTTTTCAGGAAGTGACATGACATGGCCCTCCAGTTGTTGCTGGACTACAGCTCCCATTAGCTCTAAGCAGTATGGCAATAGGTGAAGAGAAGGATTGTGGAATTGCAGTCCAACAACAGCTGGAGAGCCCAGTGCCTCTCCCACCTTAGATAGTATTGAAGGGAAAATAGAAACATCATGTTATAATATGGTATGGGTCATTTCCCCCCTAATACTATCGGGTTTTTACAGCAGCAGAAACTTGCAAGGTGAATGTTACACTAGTGGATCCAACAGCAACGGGCTTCACATATCACACTAAGCCAAGATATTTTGGTTTGGGTATTGTGTGGACTCGGGGGTTGTGGTTTATCAAGCATGGTTTATGAACTCAGCCGATTGGGCTGAACCGTGATTAAACAAATCATGACTTAGCAGAATCTACAAACCCTGCCATTATATTCCTTCGTCTTCTTTTTTCACTGGTGAATAAATCCAGGTTGCCTGAAGTGGCCTGGTAGCCACCATTCAGTGGTCACTACATGTTGGAAAAGATGTAAATGTAGTTGGTCCAATGAACTGCCTTCAGTTGCAGGTGCATTTAGACAACCTTGATTGATAGAAAAACATTTGCTAAGGGCGCAGAAGCTAGCTGTCGGAATATGAATATGGATCTTCAGAGTTGCAAATAAAGAAAAAAATGTGATGCTTTTCTCCCTGAAAATTGTAAAGGATCAAGAAGTTTTCTTTCAAAGAAAGGGTTTATCTCTAAAGTCTTGCTTGCATTAGTCTGCTGGAGACCTATCTGTGACAATATGAGCTCTGCATTGTCATAGAATTTATTAAAAGTAACATTTCATCTTGGTGAAGAATAGCGTCTGTATGTTTTGGTGATGGTCATAAGTGCGAGGGCCAGTCATAAGTCACTTTTTTCACTGCCATCATATCTTTGAATGAACACTAAAGATATAGCTATAAGTCGAGGCCTATCTGTGCCTGCTGACATCTGGATTTTTGCAAACCAGATAGATTCATTAGAATTCTCTGCTTGACTACGTATGTATTCAATGACTGCACTAGCCCTTTTTCAGCATATTCTCTTCATTTGTTCCAGACTATTGTGATAGGATGAATCAGGTCTTGTCCTTTAGCCCTGAACAACTTGAGACTAGATTATTTGGCAGATAACCTTCAGCATTATACACTGCGGACAGCCCAGGTGATTGAGGAAGGCCTAACAGTCCAGGAGTTTCAAAAGGGAAGGCTGCTTGCAGGCACCAGCCACGGATTGTAGCAGTGCCTCTCCATAGCATCACAACAAAGGTGTCCAAGGCTGAGAAGGAAGCACATTTGTAGCACATTTATGAAGTTTGCCCTGTCTTATTGACCCTGTACCAAGAGCATAGGAAATCATTTTGGGAGCAGGGCCAAGCTTCTGCCTATTTGGGAATATCTTAAACCATGATATAATAATGGTCTTCATAATATTAAATGGCACGATCCTTCTTCCTGTCTATAGATCATCAGTGATGAACCATTCAGGCAGCTGGAGAAGATCAAGACAATTGGAAGCACTTACATGGCAGCATCGGGGCTGAACGATAGCACATATGACCGAGAGGGACGCTCTCACATCACTGCACTGGCAGACTATGCCATGAGGCTCATGGAGCAGATGAAATATATCAACGAACACTCTTTCAATAATTTCCAAATGAAAATTGGTCAGTAAAGTCTTGGAAGTAGCAGGGATGGGGGGACGGGGGAGGAAGAGGGGTTGCAAAGTATTTAAAAGTTGGTGTTTAAATTCTGAAATGCTTTCTTCCCCTCTAGGACTAAACATTGGGCCAGTAGTGGCTGGTGTGATTGGAGCTCGAAAGCCACAATATGACATCTGGGGCAACACTGTAAATGTTTCTAGCCGTATGGATAGCACTGGCGTCCCTGACCGCATTCAGGTGAGACCAGTTACGGCGTGGCCATTTCTCATCAGGAATAAAATGATCACTACTTAAAATACACTTTTACATTAAATGGAATGTTGCATTATTCAAATTCACTGTAATTGCAACCCATCTTAAATGTTTAAAAAATTGGCTGGGATTTTGCAAAGAGTCAAACATCCCATTGATTTTTTATTTTGGAGCAGGGGTTTTCAAACTGTGGTCCAGGGAACCGCTTCGGGTCTGTGGCAAGTTGCCAGGGGGTCCACAGACAGGTCAAGAAAAAGATTGGGAAAAGTAATATAAATGAATTGTCGATTAGTAATGAGTTGAATTTGTGGGAATGGGGTCTGCCATGTAGCAAAGACATGTTTTGGGGTCCGCAGCTCGAAAACGTTTGAAAACTTCTGTTTTAGAGGAAGGGTCTATCTTTTACCTGGGACCAGCAATTTCTTTGAAGATTAACATAAGTGTGCTCTAAGTGTGGATTTAACATGGAAGCCCTTGCTATATGAATCAATATCTGCTTAAGTAAATCACATTTTTCCTGGCCTCACATGACAGCTGTGTGATCCCAGGAACATACTCCTTTGAATTTAGAAAGGCAGTGACAGGATGCAGCCACCTGAATAGTTTTAGATTTGATTTAGATGAAAGTTATCTGAGTTCTGTAGCTTTGGCTCTATCTTGTGATAATGAATTTCTAAGTTTATGACTATGTGGTGAAGAAGTACTAGGTAGAAATGCTGAGACCCTAAGAGTGCCCCCCCTTTTTTGATAAATAAGTATTTTTGTCTCTGTTTTTTCCCCCTAGGTGACAACTGACCTCTATCAGGTATTAGCTGCCAAAGGTTATCAATTGGAGTGTCGTGGAGTCATCAAAGTCAAGGGCAAAGGCGAGATGACCACCTATTTTTTGAATGGAGGCCCAACCAGTTAGCAAGAACCTTTGGCACCAAGGAAACTTTTAAGCCGGGCTTAAGCAGCATGGGGTTGATTGGTTCTCTCGATTTGATCCGAATTTTAGAACCAAACTTCTGAGAAAGGAGAATCCTTATATATTTCTCTCATGGCATCCTTGACGGTGTTGACAAAGAGAAGATGGGTGTTATCACTCTGCCCCTTAAGAGACATGTTTTTTATTTATTGGGAGCAAAGCCTAATTTGGAGTGTCCCTCCCGCTGCTGGGCCCATTTCTTTGGGATCAGGAAAACAGACTTGTTCTTGTACAATTTCCTCCTCTCTTAGCATTGACCAAACAATCTGGCGAGGGGAAGCTATCATAGTGGTTAAAAGTCACACCAACTCATACATCTCTGGATCCAGAAAGCCGACACTTTCATTTTAATTCTGAAGAGGGCTGTTCCTCCTCCTCACCTCTCCCCCCACGGTTAACTTGGATGCTCTTGAGAAGAGGCTGTATTTCTCTTGCGGTGGCATTTCACCACAACTTTGGGAAGTTCATCGATGCTGCTTGCCCTATTGAATGTCGCATCTCTCACAGCAACACCTGCTTCGTCTGTTTTTTGCACACGCGTGCACACACACACACACACACACACATTTGTCACTGTGAAGTTCAGAAATGCATCTTTCTCGGGAAGGGGTGATGGCTTGAGGAAGGGGAGGGTACAG
>JANHFO010009157.1:403459-414291 GCA_032468095.1 Pareas carinatus | reverse complement strand
GAGGGTATGCCGACCCTCCCGGAAAGTCTGAACCCAATCGGTTCAGTACTTTCCGGGATCACTTACCAGACACAAACTTGCCTGCATTTTTATATATATAGATTGGAATTATTTGTCAGAATTGCAATTTTCAACCATTTTCAGCTAGGCTAAATGCTGAAAGGTTATCGTTCAACTTATACCACTTATAATACACTGGTTTCATAATGTTCAAATGGGAAGAAATTGACACTTTTTTTGCAACAGGGTACTGATTGTCACAAATATGTTTTTTAATTTAATATTTGTTCCCTAATAAATCTGGCTATTATTATAGCCATAGTCAATAGTGCCCATTTAATCTAGTTATTTAAAGTTATAATCAAGATTATCAGTCAAAAAACACTATTGCATCTATGAGGTGCGATCATTAAATTCCGAGACTGTACTCACTGTGGGGGAATGAATCACGCAATTGCCGTGTGCGCGCAGCAGTGACATATGACCTAAGGAGAAGCTACACAAAGTTTCAAAGCGCTATCTTCATTGAGTCCTGTGTTACAGGTATTTTAGTTAGCATGTGAATCTGCACAATTATGAAATAAATATCACCAACAGAAACCCATGGAATGTTGAATGGATGCCCTATGACGACAATGCACCAGCTCAGAGCTCTCGCAACACACCAGTTTTGCACCAGCTGCAACTACATGGTCGTCATTCCTCATCCCCCATATTCACCAGATTTGGCCCCCTGCGATTTCTTTCTGTTTTCAAAGATGAAATTTAAGCTGTAAAGTCACCGTTTTGGCACTGTGAAGGATATCCAACACGAATCGCAGAAGATGCTTGACAGGCTTGAAGAAGGCGACTTCCAGGAGACATTCCAAAAATGGAAGAGGCGCTGGGATTGGTGTACAGCTGCTCAAGGGGACTACTTTGAAGGGGATGGCAGCCACATTTAAA
This sequence comes from Pareas carinatus, assembly GCA_032468095.1. Classification (NCBI taxonomy): domain Eukaryota; kingdom Metazoa; phylum Chordata; class Lepidosauria; order Squamata; family Pareidae; genus Pareas; species Pareas carinatus. The sequence goes on along the minus strand of JANHFO010009157.1, from coordinate 413,346 downwards.
TCAGGTAATTCTATTTCAATTTATGAAACTAGTCTTGGAATTTAATGATTGCACTTCCTATTTAGATCATGATAATACTGAGTTGTGAAAGGATGTCTCTACTCCACTCTTGGACAATTGAAAGGATTTCCAAGTATATGACAAATGTAATATCTGTGTAGAGTATTTATATAACAAGCTAATGTAGCAGCATGGCTGAATCCTTAGGGTGAGAGGCTGGAGGTTTCAAACCCCAGAGAGCCTCTGGGTCTACATATCCTAACTCTACCTCCTGCTTAGTGGATATTTTTTCCTCCGCTCCTTCTTACCAATCCTAATGTACATGTTAGTGATCGTACAGCCTATACTCAGATAGGAAAACAACAGAAAAATACAGTAGATAAAAATGAGGGAAATTCTACAATATTCTGTCTTCAGACCACAGCGTTGAGGCTGAGATGAGCGAATGCATATTGCTGTATTGGAGATTGGCTGGTAACAAGAGTGCAGAATTGTGCTTAGCAAACGGATGTTAGCCACATTTTCTGTAATGGAAATTTAGTAAGATCCATCCTTGGGCATGTTGCTTGCATTTTAAAATCTTTCAGTTCCCTAGCCCACATCCTGTAACTTAACCTTTTTGCCCTTTAATGTCTAAATCTAAATTGCACTTTGTTTTCACTTTCAGTGAAAACAACATGAAAGCAACGTGAAAGCAACATAAAAAGTCATTAACACATTAGGACTTTCTGTACCTAAGTAGCAAAATCTGCTCTGGGAGGGGGGTATTAAACCTTTTCAGGGTACAGAACCTGCCAATGAAGGAATAAGTAAATCCTGGGACCACTAACCAAGAAGCAAAGCTGCGTTCAAGTGACTTCCCACCTACCTCCCTTAATCTCTTAGGAAAACCCTATCAAGTGTTTATAGGGCACTGTTTGAAAAACCCTGATCTACTCAGCCTTAGCAGATCTTGGAAAAGTTACTTGTGGTGGGCCTTGAAAGAGAGAGTACCAAGACATTATATGGCTGTTGGGATTGATTGGGAAAATAATCCAAAAGAGGGTAAGGGCAAATAACGTCTATATTGTTGCCAAGACAACTAAATGGATGAGGCGATGAAGTCATCAGGCACTGAGCTTGATTGAAATGAGTATTTTGGATTGGGTGGTGCTATCTGTGCCTATGGTGAGAATTGATAATTTTGAGCATGGTTACCTGTTTGTTAAAATATAGTACAATGAACACAGGACCCACCTAGTACTTCTATTCTGCCAGGTAAGAGACTTTACTTTTTATAAATAAAAAAGTCAATGGTATAGGTTAGGCCAAGGTTTCCGAACTGAAGTTAGGGACTTCTAACCAGCAATAAGCAGAACACGCAAACACAGCCCTTGCAAGGGCAAGGTGAGCCTGCAATTCGACTATTGAAAAATGGTCTCCTTGTAAAATGATTTTACACCCACGCTTTCTTAATACCACATGGACTTAGTAGTCATGGGGAAACAAGTATCTGGCTGTCAGTGGATTGGTTCAACAGAGTAAACCAGAAACAAGCAAAGCAGAGAGAATGGAGTGTGATCTTTTTAAAGCTTCCCATCCACATTTCTACCTTAAACCATTTGATGGGGTTCAGGTGGCATTGTGCTATCATTCCCTGTACCATTTTTTTGGGGGGTTTGCTATTACAATGCTTTAACCGTGCCATAGATGTTTAGGTGTTATTCCACTGTATGCACCGTAAATCACTGAGAATCACCAGACTGCAACGGAGTTTGATAAATAAGTAAATAACAAGGAACATAGCTATAGTGAATGACATGCTAAAATGAAGGTCCAGATTGTGGGGGGCAATAGGCTGACTCTAAACCACTTAGAGAGGGCTGTGAAGCGGTATATAAGTCTAAGTGCTATTGCTACTGGGTAGATGAAAATGTCTTTTTCTTCTAATGCAAGAAAAGCAACTCTCCTCCTTCAGGACTGAGGCTGGATTATATTCTGCTGCTTTATTGAAACACCATAAAAGATCACCGCCTTTCACAAGAGAGAGGAAAGAATAAACTCCTTACTGCCACATAATTATCCAGTCCAGGGGGGCTCCTGCTGCTTTAGGCTTCAGGAACCTGCACTCAGAACAAGCTGAAGAGAGGATCAGTGACTGCCATGTAGTCGATATACCTACAGCCAAAAGATAAGCGGAATTGTTAATTCCCTTTTCCCGTTCTTGGTCCAGAACCATCAGAGTGCACCACCGCTGTTTAACGGGAACGAAATATAACATTGCAAAGAGAATTCGTTCTGCAGAAGATCTTTATATTGTGTTTTTTTTTAAAAAAAAAACAACACGGAGCAATGACAATCAACTTCGGGCTAATGAAAAGGAAGGCGGTATCCCGCGAGTCAATCCCGTTGACAAAGGGGACGAGGGATTGCACGCAGTTTGCTCTCCAGCGACCCGCGTCTTAAAAGCTGAGCCGCCAACCCCGCCTCCCTCAGTCCGGGGAAGGACGAGGCGCTCTCCCGCAGGCGCGGTACCTCTTTAAGAACTCCCGGGTGTCATGTGACCCCTTTAACCCTCCAGTTTCCCCGCCGCTGCTCTAACTCGGCTCACTTCGACTCGTTGAGACGCCGGAGTCGGATCAGGGCGGAAGGCGCCCGGTGCCAGCAGCTGCTCGTTCCCTTGCTACGGTAAGACATACTGGACCGCGTTCCGGGTCCGGGGTATATTTCTAACCCCCCCCCCCTTAAGATCCCTTGCATGAAGGGACGGAAGTCATGAGGTCGCAGAAACAATCCCCCCCCTTTTTTTGCAAAGAGCCTCCATCTCACCGTAGCATGATGAAAAGTGCACGTGTATGCCTACGTACACACGCAGGAGAATATGATGCTGGCAAACCGGATTTGCAAGGTACCGTATATACGGTACACGTTATGCCCCCTAGCGGCGCTGACGCGCAGGTACACCCGGTGACCGCTTTTTAAGGGTCCGATTTAACAAAACAGAATTGTTGCTACTTTGGGGCTGCTTACAAGGAGGAATCCATTTGAATTTCTTGGTCGGGAGAATAATCAGGCACAACTATAGTAATTCGGAATAGCTGATTTGACATGCTTCTCCCCCGCCCCCAATCTCCTCCCTCGAATTCAGACATACAGCCCTTGGCTACAATTCAGGAAAAAATACTCTCCTGTATGTATTTCCCCATTAGGCTGTGTTCATACAACACACTAAGTCAGATCGAATGAATTGATTGTACGATACAGTATGTTAAGCTAAATTTGGTCAATTTTAACCTTCGCTAGGATGGAGAGGTTTTTTTTGTTACTTCCTATCTTGCACAAACTTGAACTTTTTGATTAGTTTATGGTTAATTGCCTTACCTAAACGTGGAAAATTGGTTAGTTCAGTAACCAGATTAACAGATTGTGTGAATGTAGTTTAGGGTAGCAGGGGCTGAAGTGTTACATCACCAATTTTCAAATACAGCTCATCTGCATGGAACTCATATTTATTGTTTTTGTGAGAGCTTTAGCTCTGCGGTTAAGAGGCAAGAAATCTAGTTTCCTTTAAAAAGAATGAATGCAGCATTATTATCATTATCATCATTATTAATTATCTCAGCTTTTCTGCCAAAGACAGGAAGCCCTTAATTTTGGGACAAAGTCTCATCCAATAAATACTATGGGCCTTCTCAATTTCTTACGAAAGATTAGGGCAATCAATTGCACATCTAGCATCCACCTTTTTTGATGCATTTATTTTAGCCTACTATTGGAGTTTGTTCTGTAATAGTGTACGTGTAGTCCTTGCTTAGTGACCACTTGAAGTTGCAACAGAGGCCCCTTCCCCAAGAACCTACTTATTTAATTTACTTAATTTTATTCGATTTTTATACCGCCCTCCTCCCAAAGAACTCGGGTCGGTGAACAGCCATTTAAAAATATATATATACAAAGCTAAAAACCAAATAAAATACAATTTAAATAAAGGGCCATAAAAATTCTAAAGACTATCAAAATTTAAAAATCTTAAACCCCCAAAACAAATTAATAAAAATAACCCAATAAGGGGAAAATGGGATATTAGGACAGCCCAGCCTGGATGAATAAATAGGTCTTAAGGGCACAGCGAAATGCACAGAGGTCAGGGATCGTACGTATCTCCAGGGGAGGAAGTTTTTTATGACCACTTTTTGAAGCTATGGATGCTCCAGCACCCCAGTGGTCTTTCATCCTTATGACTGACGACAAGGATGCTGTAGCAAAACCACCCCTGCTTATCTTCGTTCCCCCCCATTCCCCCCTGCCAGGTCCTGCAGGCCTTGGGCCCCCTTTCCCTCCACATTGCGTCCCTACAGGGCTTGGGCCTTCTCCCCAGTTTCTGTCACCCATCATGTACTTATCTTTTGAGGATCTCCAGACCTCACGTTGGGGAAGGCAGGCAGGCCGGCCATTCCGTCCCTCAACATCACTGGACCACATAGAGATGTTTGAAAAGTAAGTGCATGAAAAGTGATAGTGGATGGGGAGGAAGGTGTGGGGCCCCGCAGAGAAGTAAACAGGCCAAAGGCCTATAGGAACCTGGTGAGGCGAGGGGAGAAGAAGTCCTGTGAGGATCTGGAGGAGAGGGATAGTAGGCCTAAGGGCTGTGGGGACTCCCAGGGGTGGAAGTGGAGCATGGGTGTCTCTAGGAACGGGGCAGAGCTGCTCCTGCACTAGGCCTCCCCCACCTGTGGCACTCTGTCCCTCCGCTTAAAGAACACGTAAATGAGAGTCTGGAGTGTGTTGGGGGTGTCATCAAATGAGGTGATCTTGCTTAACAGCCATCACAACATGTGACCGTAACGGGCAGGCTCCATTACAGTCGTAGGTCGAGGACTACCCTGTTTCCCCCAAAATAAGACCTAACTGGAAAATAAGCCCTAATGTGTCTTTTGGAGCAAAAATTAATAGAAGACCCAGCCTTATTTTCAGGGAAACATGGTGGTACATGTGTTTTCTGGGAACAAATGCTTGTGGCATCTTGTAAGTCACAAGAGCATAGATAAACTGGTCACAATTCCTCTGTTTTCCCATTTTTAACTGGTGAACGGTCAGATAGGGATGGGAGAAAGAGATCTAGTCAAAGGGCTGTTAGGCTAAGAAAAGCATTTCATGGATATGCAGTCAATGAGTTGCCTATATAAGACTTCTTCTTTCAGCACAAGAAGCATTTAGTCCCAAATATGTTTTTCAAAAAGCAACTGAATTTTCTTGTTTTTTTCCTTGAAAACAAAAATAACCAAGGAAGTTCACTTGCCTTTTGGAAAACCTCCATTGGGACAACCATGGCCTGGATGATTGAGAATCTCTATAGACAAGAAGCACTTAGCTACTCCTTCGATATGTGTGACGGATAGGCAGCAGTCTGAACCTGGTTGCTTCTCAGTACATATCTCTTAATTTGAGCATCTCTGTCAAACTAAATTTAAAATTGCTACCTCAGTGCAGAAAGTTATTGTCCTTTTTAATTACATGCAGTTGTTAATTTCCCTTGGGCCAATACATTACCAGTTTGAAACAACTTACACTGATTTGGGATACATTTATTTGAACTGTATATTTTTTTACTCAAATAGAAGCAATGCTTTTTGCCTTTCTTATACATTTGGGTTTTTTATCCTACCTTTGTTGATATTCATACTCTAAACGTAACCATTACACTAAAAATGGGCCTTCATGCTTCTGACAAAAATGGATTCTGGCTAAAGTTATTGTTGTGCCTCGGCCCCCTTCACGTGGCCAACCTATCAGGTGTTGTCGGGGGCGTGGCAAGCAGCCCCAACCTCAAGGGAAGGTTGAAAAACTGTTGGTTTTCAAGCAGTTGCTTAGCTACAGCAACTGCTTGTTCATGGAATTCCTGTGCTAGTGACGTTATATTAACTCTGACTCTTTCTGATATTGGTTTGACTTTGGTTTTGGTTTTCTGGTATCTTGATTTTGGACTGGCTTCAGCTTCTACACTCTGGTATTCTGACCTTGGACTGGACACTGTATAATCCTAGCTCTTTGCTCCATTTGGCCCCTCTGCCCAGAACAGTTATGCCACAAGAAATACATTACTTGTTAAAAATTTGCACAATACACATTCATCCCTCCCCAGTTTGGAGATAAGTATTTTTCTAGTTTTTGTACAACTACTTAATTGGAAAAAAATCTACTCTTCTTAAGTAAATTAAAACAAGATGCATGACTCTATATATTCAAGTTATCACTTTCATGTCTGCTCACTGATGAAATTAGTAAGCTTATGAACTCAATTTTAAGTACAGTGGCCCTGACTCTTAACTAATTTCTCTAAAAATGTAATGTTTCTACACCTGAGAGCAATGATAAGTCACATAATATACTGATATAGTTTCAGATGAAGGAATGCAGGTTAGATCTTCCATTTTGGACTAGATGGAAGAACTAATTTTCTACTGTACACTGGATGCTTACTTGGACATGGGACTCCGCAGCAAGGGATACCTTGGCACCTTTATCCAAGGTAATGTATCTTCTGGCTTGATTGATAGATTTGTAGGCTGCCACCAACCGATATCTTGTCCACAAGTCAGTGATACTCTATATAGTTGATTGGGGTCTAGAAAAGAGATTAAGCCTTCCGAATGCTTGGAAAAGGCCTAAACACTGTAGGCAATGCAAAGTAGGATCTCTAAACAAAACTGCCTTTGGCCAAGTATGGCTTTATTATTTGAAACAACCTTCTCCCCTCCAGCTGTTTCCTATTTAACCACTTTATTAACCCAAGGGCTAGTCTTTCCTGTATTTTCCCAGACTTGCTAAACTTAGTTTGGCCTCATTAGTACTTTCCTAGTAGTTAATGTGATGGTTTCATTTATTTCACACTGTTGGCTAAGAGGTAATATCTACTTTCAACCTAGTATCTATGGGTATAGTAGCACCTGGTTGCCTTTTTCTGATTTGGAAGCTAAGAATAGTCAGGCCTGGTTAGTATTTGGATAGGAAAACTACCAGAAAATAGAGGTATGGAGGAAGACAGTGGTAAACAATTTTCATTCCTCTGCCATGCATGGATATGTCATGAAGACACCAGGAATTGAGCTCAGTTCAAAGAAAACTTATTTACAGGCTATTGCAGCTGATTGCTAAATTAATTATTTGATCATCAATTAATTGTAAATGAAGGTCAATGTGGACCTTTTTGCCTCTTTTCTATACTGCCCAAATAGCTGGCAGTAAATACAGAAGGACTAAGTTACAAGATGGACTTTTGGGACTTGCTCTTCTTATCCACTGCAGGAAACCCAGGGACCATCAGGTTTTCTTCTGGTTCAGTCCCATTGTCTCCTAGCATGCTCTTGAACTATGTCCTCTCTATCCATGCGGTTGCTCTTAACCCAAAAGACTTGAAGTACATTGTGAGTATGGTTATCCCTCTGCAATGTAGGAACAGGGACCCAGCAGCCTTCCAGATATTATGAGTTTCCTTCACCCATATGCTGCGTGATCATAAATGATGGCAGTTGTGATTAAACTTCTGGTGAATCATAGGTTTCTTTGTTTCTGCTGTGAGTATTTCTGCATTTACTGGAGCTTTGATTTAAACCATACTCTTGGTGGTACTTCACCTACATTTCTTGAGCCGCTTGTGTCTGATAGCCTCTTGATATTTCTCATGGCTGCGCTGGTGTTCACTGTCATCATCATATCCAAATTGTCCAATGGGTGGCAGCTTTGGGTAGAAAAGTTCCAATTTGGGAGGGGTTGTTCCCACTGGAGATGGACAAAAAATTGTCACTCCAGAAGAAAGTAATTCCCAGGCAAGATTCAGCAAATGACATAAATAATTTTTATACTATTTGGAACAATATTGGAACAATGTTGAAATTTTAGTATATAATTCCACTTCTTAAAATAAGAATGATTGATAAGAGATTGCCTGGAAAATTTATTATACCTCTACTATGATTACTGTTAATTTTTTAAAGGCATTTTAAAATGTCAATTATAAAACAAAGACCACAGCCTCATTATGGCAGAAACAACTTTTGTAATTCATACATTTTAACAGAAATACAGCTGTACTAGATAATCATTTTAGTCTGAAATGAAGTGTAGTCTATATATTTACTCTTCAGATATTTATGGATGCAAATAGCAGAAAATATACTTGAAAAATTGGCTGTGTGCGCCTGTAATCTTGAGACAAACTCATGTGTTGAGGGGAAATACTGGTTAAAATCCTTTCCCCTTGGCTTCCTTGCAGGGTTTTAAAAACTATAATTACAATAATCATGCCACATGTGCATGAAATATTAATACTCAAATTGGAGGTTAATTAACATCCACTATAAAGCCACTTTTATGCTGCTCTATGCAATATCAATTTCATTAAATAAAGCCACTTGACTTGTAATCTAAAATTTCATAACTTTTTCTGAGATCTTCTTCATTTTTGCACTACTCCAATTGTGGGAGGTAGCTATAGTTATTAGAGGTAGCAACATATTCACAAATAAAAACTGAAATCAGTGTTGAGGAATGAAACCCATTCACTTTCTCATTCACTAAAAATATTTCAGTGCACAGCTGCGAGTGTGTGTATTGTATTCAATGACATTATTTCAAAATTGTTGTTCCTTGGGGTCTAGGAACAACAATTGTACCACTTTTGATATTTTCTGTGTTGAAATCCCACCTTTTAAAACATGTCATGGACATACAACTTATTGAATATTCAGTACTTATGCTCCAAATTTAAGGTTCATGTTGGTGAGCACTTCATTTTCACAACATGGATTCCGTGCCAAGACTAATAGCAACTGTTGTTTGTTATGGTGCTGGCAATTAATGATACATAGTCTGATCTAAATGTAATAATTTTCTAAACAATGGTTACACTGCTTTAAATTTTTGAAATGTGCATAGATATACATGTAAAACCCACTCCTAATAAATCCTAAGAAAGAAAAAGGCAAACTTTCTAACTTTATTTAGATAATGTCCTTCCTTACCTGGCACTTCATATTTTGGTAATGGTAGTCTTTTATCACGAAAGGGATCCTGAGGACCTAGAAAAGTTAAACCAAAGAAAGCCATTACCTGAACTTTATGTTTCAATACTTAGGTTCAACTGTATCCAACTGCTGTATTCTATTTTCTGGCTTCTGAAGCATGTTTGCATTGTTACCATGGTGATATACTGTTGAACTTAGTACATTACCTAAGAAAGCACTTTGTGATGTCTTAAGGCAATATAATTATATATAATTGAAGAAATTATGTATTTTGGATCCCTGTTCCCCACTGTTGTGTCATCAACTTGCACTTATTTGCATATAACGTAGAAGGATGAACAGAAATATTCTCAACTGACTTAAGGTTGGTCATATTTGATTTGCTTGCCTGAGGCCTTGGCTGACCTCAGAAAAGTTAAACAAGATTGGATCAGATCAGTCACTGGAAGAAAGATTGCCAGGCAATTCCAATCATGCAACAGTGGCAGCTGGTTTCATAATGTTTTGTGGTTTGTCTTGAGGGAATCTTTTTTTTACTATATCGAATATCCAATAACCTGAAAGCTGAATCCAATCAGCTTGTTCAGGAGTCTCTGGAGCAAGTCAATGGTATAATTGGTACCAACATCTAATCCAATTTTTGCCCAAACCAGTTCAAATCTAGGGCTTGGGCTCGGCTGTATAATAATAATAACAATAACAACAATAATAATAATAAAAAATTATTATTATTTTATTTGTATCTGGCCCTTCTCCCGAAGGACTAAGGGCAGCTTACAGGCATGTAAAAGTACAAACAACATAAGATACTAAAAACATATTTAAAAATATTAAATAAAGCCTGAATTAAAAAGGGGAGCAGTAAAATGATTTCCCAAATAAATA
>JANHFO010009157.1:369010-387063 GCA_032468095.1 Pareas carinatus | reverse complement strand
GCATCTCCAAGGAAATTTGAGGAAGGATGAATGTGGGGAATGCTCTTGAAAAACAATGCTAATCAAGAAATATGGTACTGAAGTAGATGGGCAATATCTACTTAACATGAGGCACCTTTCTTTGTTCTAAAACAGCGGTTTCCAACCTTTCTGGTTGGGAGAGAGGAGATGGTTCCATGTAAGCAGCGTGCAAGCATGCTTGCACAAATAAAGCTTTGTGCGCTCACCCACCGGTTGGGGACCCATGTTCTAAAGAACATTTTCATATTTTAGAATAGTCAAATAATTCTATAGCATGTGTTACTTAAAAATAAGAATTTTGTCACATACCCATATCCAATTTTGAGGTGACTGGATGGTTGCACACTATTCCTCCCAAAACATCCAAAATCAAGTTTGTTTTATAGACCTAGCTTAATGCAAATCAGACGCTTAAAGATTGGTACAAAATTAATGGTTAACTGGTTAAAATGAATAGTACACAAAATAGCACCTTTAAATAAGCTAGACTTATTCATAAAGAAATATTTCTACCCAATTCCTAAATTATTAAACATTTAAAACTTTGTTTTTCAAGGTCTTTGGATTGGTATGTAGACGTACTATACAGAGATCTTTGAGAAATGCAGTGAAACTTAGAAAAATAGTTGAAGCCTGGTAAATGAAGAGATTAGAAATAGAAATCATTAGAAAGGAATTTAAACTGGCTTTAACTCACTGGCTTCAAGAAGGAAGAAAGTAAAAATATCAGGATTTCAAAATTCTTAGTATAGCCAAGTCAATTGCTCATTCTTGAGATGTCTGTTTCCTGACATGGTCCATCTTGAAAGGCTGACAGTTGAATTGACATTCTTTTAAGAGCTCTTAGAAAAATCTAAATGCAGTCTTAAAGCATTATTTAAAACACAATTATATAGATGAAATTTTTGCACTTGTGTCAGAAGCAGAAACAAGGTGCTTCTGGGTTGAAAGGATTAGTCAGTGACATGACATCATAGTTGCCTGAGGGATACCCAGTTGGGAACTCCTTTCAAGTCCCTGGCAAGGAGCTGGAGCAAAGGATAAGAGAGCTCACCTTGCCCCACAGCAGTGGACAACACTTGGGTCTCGAATGCAGGCCTGCTAACCCCCAACCCAGCGTCCTAACCAAGAGAACCACCGTGCTCCTAAATGAAATAATAATTAGAAAAGATACAGGAGCATTTATTTAAATTATTAGGTTATAATAAAGAATGGTGGATGCCATTTACTTGTGCCAGTTTCAGCTTATTTCATAGCAAATTAGGATTCTTTGGGGAACAAATGGAGGGATCCCAATACTTCTGAATGTGTCTGAAACTTGTTTAGCATTAAATTTCGAATCACAAGCCTTTGCTTATGCATGCTCCTTTCCCCTTTACTCTCTCCATAATCATGAAGTATAAACCGGAAACCTCTATTTCCATTTTTAACAAACAGTTAAAACATTTCATTAAATCACTATTCGTTTCATTTAGAAGCTTTACTAATTTAACCCAATGTTAGCAATAATGGAATGGGTTCTTGGGGAGCAACAGCAATATGAACAAGGTTCTGTTGGCTGAATGTAGACACCTGTTTGAGAAATGTTTATAGGGATGTATATGTGATTCTCAGGCATTGTTGAAATCTGGTTCCTGTCAGTGCATACCTGTATTGGCCATTGATAACTGAAAGAGAGAATCCCAGTCAGTAGTGTCTGGAAAGCCACAAACATCTCAGTTTCAAATAGCACAAGTTGAATATGAAAGTATTGTATAGATTTCTGAGTTTGCAGCTTTCTTAGAAGGGACTAGAATTGGAGACTTCAATGCACAGAGTTTTAAGTATAAATATATGTTTTTTGAGAACCAGAATATGTTAATAATACAAACTGGAGACCTATAGATATATTAGGACTGGCAAGACAAATGATCGTTTTGAGCCCCAGATAGTTCTCAATTTGCAACAGTTCATTTAGTGACTGTTTGAAGTTACAATGGCACTGAAAAGAGTGACTTACGATCATTCTTCATACTTATGACCGTTGCAACATTCCCATGGTTTTGTGATCAGAACTCAGAAGCTTGGCAACTGACTCATAGTTATGATAGTTGCAGTTTCCCAGGGTCACATGGTCTCCTTTTGCGACCTGACAAGCAAAATCAATGGGGAAGCGAGTTTCACTTAAGAATCATGTTACTAACTTAAGAACTATCGTGATTCGCCTAACAGCTATGACAAGAAACGTTGTAAAATGGGGCAAAACTCACTTTAAAAATGTCTTACTTAGCAACAGAAATTTTGAGCAAAATTGTTTTTTTAAGTCAAGGACTACCTGTATAGACCCAAGACATCTAAATGGCACCCTACTATCAGAAGAGTGTATATCTTTTTTGTTTTGGAGGAAGTATGTTTAACATCTTTGAAAGCATTGTTTTAGTATTCTTTTTCTAATTTGTACCATTCAGTGGTTCCCTTCATTTTGGTTCCTTTCTTCCAAATGCTAGAAGGCAACATCAAAATTGCCTGCCTTTGTGTTTAATCATAATTCTACATTTCACACACTTTTTTTGTAAATACTTTATTTTCAAACAAACACACATACATACAATACATGTAATACTGGCCAAGAAAGGAAGTTAACATAACAAATCAGCAGGTGTTTATGAGAATTGAAGATGATAAGCGGATATAAAGATACATTCCATAATTAATCTAAATTTTAAAGGGTATCTCTACCAAAAATAATTTCCAAGCTCTTCGGAGAGAGTATATTCAAAAAAGAAAAGGAGATTTAACGTATACTATTCCAACTTTCTTTCAAAGTTTCTAGTAATACCTCATCTTTTCCATCTTTTTTACTTTCTTTCATCTCTTCACCTTCCTTCTCCCACTTCCTCTTCCTTCTCCTCTTTTCCCCCACCTTTCTATATCACCTTCTCTTCTGACACTCTCCAAATCATACTCCTTTACTTTCCCTTTCTTCCTTCTCTCTCCTCTACCTGTTTTCTTCCTTCATATCCAACTTCCTTTTCCCCTCCTCCCTGTTTTTCTTCCTATACTTGCATTCTTCTCTTTCTTTCCCTTTCTCCTCCTATTCCTCTGTTTACTAATTGTTTTTCTAGGTTCCAGTCTTCTCTCTAATCAATTTAGCTAATTATGGGTATCTTTACATCCATTACTCATTCTCTTTTCGCTTCTTCCTTCTCTTCTTCCCTCACTGTTTATGGGGCTTTGACTTTGTCCATTCTCACAATTAACCTCATTAGATAATTTATGACTCCTCTGTTCTTTATCTCATTCCACCCTCTTTTACATCATTAATCTCATTTCTTTCTCTTCATTATTCCATTTCAGAATATTACATTCTAGTTCAAATATACCAGTTTACATGACGTACAACAAATCAAAATATCTCATTTCAAAATATTACATTCATTTTTCAAATATACAAATTCAGTTAACATACTACAAACAAATACATTATTAACTCCTATTTTAAATTCAAAAACTCCTGTATAATTAACATTTATATTACCACTTTTATTTTCTCATTCCTGTCTCATTTCCATTTTAAACTTTTAAAGTTTTAATTCCTCATAATCTCATATACATCGATATTTCATTTGGACTCAAATAACAGAAAGAGGCAATATTTCATTTAACTTCTCATATATACCACCACCAATCTCCTATAAACCAATATTTCATTTACCTCTTTTAATTACCACCACCAATAAATTCTATTTCTCTTAGTTCTTGAATTTCCCAGTTATCACTCATTCTTCTTTTTTGTGTTTTGGTTTGTGTATATACATGTATGTTTAACCTATACCTTTCTGGGTGAACAAACCTCTCATAAACTTCTAACCTTCTAAACTTTCCTTTCATTTCAAAAGTTTCCATAAAAATCCCATCCATCTTCAATGTTTCATCCCCTGCCTTTCTCTGCTCAGTTTTATATTTAACTTTCTGGATTTTTCCTATTTTACCCTCCAGCAAAGTGCCTCTAGGATCACATTTTTTTGGGCCTAAGTTTCCATAATCAGATTTCTTTTCTAATTTGGGGGATATATTTTTAACTTTATCCCCTACTCCTTACTGGCATTTCCTCTCCAGTCCTCTCTCTTTTTCCTTTTACTCTTCGCTTTTTCTTTCTTCTATTCAGCATTGGTACTTTATTCAATTCCAAAAATTTATTTTCCCAATCCTTTCCCCTCTTTTCTTTCCGTAGATAAACCTTTGTCCATGATGCAAACATTTCTTCCACCCGTGTCGAGTTTTTTTCAAGTGGGTTGCTCCATTTGTGTATCGCTTGTTGTTGAACTGATACAGTCTCCTCTCGTGCCAACTCCATTTTGTCCCTATAGTTCCAATTATCTCTATTCTCTATAATCACAAATTGTTTCTAATCCAAGCCTTTAAACTTTCAAATTTTTGTCAATTGTTTATTGTCACCAATTTGTCACCAATTTATTAGTCTCATTTTTCTGTTGTTTTTCCTTTTAACGCAACTGCCAATTTATAATCCAAAAGAATTTGTTATCTTCTCTTTTGAAATTACACTCATTCTTAAGCCAGCACTTTTCTCCTTCTCCCAATTTCAAACTCCCCTGCTTGCTAAATCGTCATTTTAAATATTGCTTCTGGTTTGTCTTTGATCTTTATAATTTAAATGACCCTTTTTTTTGTAAGGTGGAGGTACCTTTTCTTTTTCTTCTCCATCGGCTGAAGCCTTCCGACTTCTTTGCTTCTCTGTTCGTTGTTTCTAGTATCCTGGTCCTCTTCTAATGGCTGCCATTAGCCTTTTCTCCTGCATGAAGAAAAGGAGAAAAGATTATTTCAGTGAGTCGCCTGCCGTCGTTCTTGTCTTCATGTCTCAGCCTCCCTCTTCAGCCACCTCTCTGAAGTGGCCTTGGACCTCAGGGGTCCCCACAGCTGAAGAAATAAGAACTTACAGACTGCTTCGTTCTTCACCGAAGAGGACTGGAACCAGAAGTCTATTTCTTACACGCTTATGAGTGTTTTGTTTAAATGTGAACTGCCAAATGCGATAGTCTCATTATGGAGTCCTTACCTTTGGCCTACAAGGAAAAAGACTTGCTGACAACTTTAAAAGATGTTAAAGAAGTGCTTTAGAGTGTAGTCGTGATTTCCACTGAAATTCCATCAGTTCTTCTGAAAGCCTTGAGAATACATGCAGACCCAGAGTTAGGAAATAAGATTAACAGCTATCTGTAGCAGATGCCTCCCTGCCCCAAAGGAAAGAAAAAGTTCTCATGACTTTCTTTAAAATATAACTTTATGGGCTTTTGAACATTTTGAACACATTGTTAATTTATAATATTTATATAAAATAAAGTCCTTGCCTTGCAACCATAATGGACCCTGTCTGTCATAGTTCTAACGGTTGTAAATTGGGTAACCTACATGACTGTCCCAATTTTATGACTTTTTTGTGACAGCTGTTAAACAATCACTATGGTCATTAAGTGAGCCAGTGGTTTGCTGTGGCCAGTTTTGCCAAATATCGGAAGTAAATGCTGTTTTTTTGGCAAAAGTATTATAAAACTGTGGGATGCTACAATTAACCATAAACATGGGCTGCTTGCTGAGTGCCCAAAATGTATTCACATGATCATGAGGGCTGGCCTTTGGCTGTCAGAACTTCGGAACTGGGTCATAAGTACTCCCTGGGAGATCCTTGTAACTTCAAATGGTCACAAGTCGAGGACCAGCTGTAAATAGCCATATATTACTACTATGAGAGTACACTAGTATTACTATCACAATAGTACTACCCTATAATATAAAAGACTATAAACTTTAATGTAAAATGTTTGTCTGTCAAAAAGGGTAGTTGCAGGGAATCTAGCAGGGAGCTATAACTGATTTGGGAAGAATTTAGGTTGATTTCATTAAGGGGAAGAAAACAGATGAGACAGAGCTGAAGGCTGTCTAGCCCAGTGGGAGAAGGAAGCGAAAAAAGTAGGACTGAGGTGAGCATATCAGCAGAGTGATTAGGACAACGTCTCTCAAACTGAGCAGCTTCTAGGTATGTTCACTTTATTTATTTCTACATGTTGTTTTAAACATCATGGATGCCAAGTGTTTCTTTGTTAGGTATTTTGGAAATTATAGTGCATAACCACCTGCTTTGCATCCCTACCTAGTGTGTCATTCTGTGCTGAACATGCTCGCAGAAACGTGTTAGCCTTACAGGCTCAGATGAAGAAGTCTAATCCTAGCCCTGTGAGAGAGTCTCTTCTCTGTCAACTGAGTTCCTATGCCAAGACGGAGCAGGGCTCTCAAACTGCGGAAAATAACCGTAGTGAGGGCAGCAGGATATTGGGTAAGTAGAAGAGATGATAATGTTTTCTTGGGGTTTTTTAAATTTAGATACAAAGAATGAATTTTATATAGCTTGCTCATATTCTAACAATCCTCTTTCAACATGTAGTATAAAACAAAGCAACTCAGAGAAAAGATGGAAGCAGATAATGTTCAATCTCACCCTGTACTAGATTAAAATGCTTTTAATTATATGCATTTGAGTTTCCCTTTACTGTTTTTTAGTAATCGGTTCAGCTTAAACGTCTTGGAAAGTCACAAATTTATATTTTAGCAAAGAGCATTGATTCTGTATTCAGGGGTTAACTGGTCATGGGGCATGCATATTGTTGGGATGTACATTTGTTGTTTTATTTGCATTGTTTAAGTATTGCTGTTGAGATAAGTTAATTTAACATATATACTTACTGATTAATCCTATAAATCATATGGGCCATTTGCAGAATAATGTGAACACTCAGAAAATATATTTTGCTGAGTAAGCTCTCAATAAGAAATGTCCTGTATCAGAGGCTGGCATCCTGTGCCTTTGGTTTCTTTTTAAGGTTTCAGTCTTAATTTGAGAGCACTCTGCAACTAGCCAACTCAGTTCCCTGTAGTTAGTTGGATGAAGAATGGAAGAAATGTAAAATACTAAATTGATATTGGCTCCAGCATATATTAATTGCTGGATAGTTAAAATTAGACATGAAGGTGATTTGTAATTTGTGAGCTATTTTTGTGGTTTATACTTTAAAAAGCCTTGACCACATAAGAATGTCTTCCTTCTGCCAAATATGATGACCAAATAAATATGTTGATGGTGCTTGACTTGTTTCCTTACCAAATCACGGTTAAATTATGGAGTTATTGTTCTGGGATTTAAGTACAGTAGTAAATAGAAAAATGACTTTTTCTCATAATGTTCTCATGATTAGTTTTAATACATAGTTTATGATCAAATGAGAATTTTATGGATATACTTTGTTCTGATTGATGGGCATGCTTATATCAGCTTATGAAAGTGCATGTTCACATGAGATTTTCACTCCAGTAGTTCTGTTTTAATTTATATTGTTAATATTACACTAATTTTATGATTAATTATACTAATTCTAATAAAGGATGTAGACTGTCAACAAATTTTTCTTCTCTTTTGTTTTTCCAGATGAAGACAGCTGGAGTGAGGGAGAGCAGGAACCTCTTACTGTGGATCAGACATGGAGAGGTGATCCTGATAGTGAAGCAGATAGCATTGATAGTGACCAAGAGGATCCTTTAAAGTAAGTCCCTTGAGTAAGGTTGTGTGAATTACTGCTACAGAGTTGTGCAGTAGACATAGGAGTTCATTTCCCGAAAAAAAATATTTGAACATCCACTGAATATGAGATTTCAAAGACAAAGATCTTTCTTTAGCATAATCCTTCCTCCTCCAGAACAATTTGGGTCATTCTTCCCAGCAGCAATCTTGACAAGCTCTCTTTTTAGGAACATCAAAATAGTTGATGATAGGGTATATAGGTGAGAAGCTTCTGGGCCTTCAAATGTTCTTAAACTATGAAATGCAGCACCCCCTATTATTAGACCTCCTGACTGATGGTTGAAAGTTGTGGTTAATGCCATGTAGAGGAAAAACCCTTGAGTCTAACCTGTACTCATAAATACATATTTTAAATATGTTGATCATTACGAATGAAGGCAAATTAATGTTGATCATTAAACTATAATGTTTTGCTTTGCCTGTCCCTGTTATCTGGGGCATTTATGAACAGTTTATTAGCCCACCACTTCTTCATGTATGACTCTTATTTGTGGCCTCAATAAAGCTTCAAATATTTCTATGCGTCCTGTGAGGTTATTCCACATTTGTAATTTGCCATATGTTCTGGTATGCAACTAAGCAGCAACTGGGTAATGTATCAGCCATATTTTACACTAATTGAAAATTATAAACAGTTGAGAGTAAGCCTTGTAGAAGGCATTTTTGAAGGCTGTCATCTCATATTTTCTCATCCTTTAAAGTGTATAAAAATATTTCAGATTATTACTTGTACTTAGGACAGTACTGTAAGCTGTACAGGTGTAGCCTCTTAAGTTCTTAAGGGTACTCCAGGAGATTGTGTTGAACTTCCTCAAGTTAGCATTTTGGTTTCAAAATGTTCTGTTTTAAATATTCCCTGTTGAAGGTCACAGGTCTTGTTGATTGATTTCTTTGCTTTTAAATAGCTTACTTTTGTTACCTGACACTGCTTTAGGTGATTCTCCATGTTAATGATTAGAGAGGATGAGTTGTGATTGGATCCTGTTTGTGCAGACATGCTGGTGTGTATACGGCTGAGGAGGTGGCACTGATCATGCGAGAAAAACTGATCCGGCTACAGTCTTTGTATATTGATCAGTTCAAACGGCTTCAGCACCTCCTGAAAGAGAAGAAGCGCCGGTATTTGCACAGCCGGAAGGTGGAACATGAAGCCATAGGTAAATGGCTACAACCCTGAACATAAGCTGAAGACATCAGAAAATCTGGTGTGAGATTCATTAGAGCAGCCATCAGAAGCAGTTTACCAAGAGTTTAGAGCTTGGGAACTACTTTTTTTATAGATATATCTTGATTTTTCTTGTCTGTTAATATTTACTTGAAGTGGTACTTGTTAAGGTAATGTTCAGATTACTTAGAAATGTTCAGGATTTGAGCACCATCTGTGATAGGAGAACTGCATTGTAGCCACGAGTGAGAGAGAGCTTCATATACCATGTGTCTGAATTCAGAGATATGTTGTAATCATTAAGAGAAATTTGGCTCCTATAATTAATAAAAACTGTTATTTCATGAATTTTGGAAGAGAGCGTGTTTGCATAAATATAACCAATCAGTTATCCTATGAGACTAGCTAAGGAAACATTTCTTAATTGTTTCAAAAGTTATTTTAATTCATTCTAACAAAGTACTTTTACAAAATAGAATTTTTGAAATAATATGATCTGAAAATATCCATGACAACGGTGCTAGAAGATGGT
Organism: Pareas carinatus; assembly: GCA_032468095.1. Classification (NCBI taxonomy): domain Eukaryota; kingdom Metazoa; phylum Chordata; class Lepidosauria; order Squamata; family Pareidae; genus Pareas; species Pareas carinatus. The sequence continues at coordinate 377,715 of JANHFO010009157.1, read as the reverse complement.
GTTTCCTTTAGATTGCAGCCTGATTCTTTTTACTTACCTTTAAAAAATCTTGTGAAGTGCTACATTTATTTTCAGAGTAGTAGAATCTTAAGACTTCATAGCTTTACAGAACAGAGAGGGGCAGCATTTCAAGGGTTGGGGGATGCAAGACAGTTTTCCAATCTGACCAACTGCCAACCTTAAAATTCTTCCAAAATGGGCTAGCATTAGATTCCAAAGGAGTTGTTTTAGGCCTTAAGGTTGAGACGGGTGGGGGTCAGGAGAGAATGTAATGGAAGTAGGAAACCTAAAATTGAAAGTCACACTATTGAAATACAACATACAATGTAGAGTGAAGGGAAACTTCAGGTTGCTCATCCCTGCAGTAGAATTATGGTGATCATTTCTTCTCTGAAGCAACAATCAAATCTGTAAGAATTGCACTAAAGCAGTTTCTTTCCCAAAGCAGAATGAGTAAACTCCCAGAAAAACTCTTTTGATCTGTAGTAGAAGGGTATAATATTTTAATTCTACATTGAGGATGCATTATTAATGTCTTCCAGGTAGCAGTCTCCTGACAGGCCCAGAGGGTCTTCTATCTAACGAACGTGAAAACTTGAAGCGCTTGAAATATTTAAGGCGCTATCGGCAACGCTACGGTGTGGAGGCTCTCTTACATCGGCAGCTGAAGGAACGCAGAATGCTGGCTACAGAGGGTGCTGCCCAGCAGGTAATTTTGTGTTAGTTGCTTCTCTGTTTGGTCCAGTGGTGGTAGAAATTTTGTGCCGGGATTATTTTATGAAAACAAAGCATTAAAGGGAAGTAATTACGATTTCCAGATATGTGCAAGCTCTGTGCCCCATGCAGAATTCAAAACCAAGTGTTTTCAACGTAACATCAATTTGGGAAGAGTAAAACTCCTTCATGATGAGGCACATTTTAGCATGCTTTTATGCTATTAATAAGTTCAGTCTGTTAAGTGATTATGAAAGCACATGAGCAGTTGATGTGTATATTTCAGAGGCTGATGTCTGACTGAAAGAATTCATATTAAAACAGTGGCATCTCTAGAAGATTACTTTGTCTTTGGTTTGTACCCTACAGGCACATACTACCCGTTCTAGCCAGAGGTGTTTGGCTTTTGTGGATGATGTTCGTTGTTCCAACCAGTCTCTTCCAATGACAAGACATTGCCTTATTCGTATCCTTTTTTCCCTCTGGTGTTAGTATTAATACTTCTCACAATTAGACCAATTAAACACCTTAGAGTTATTTTAAAAAATTAATCTTTAATTTTTTAACAAAATGATCTTTAATCTTAAAAATAAAACATTTAAAAAATTAAAAGTACACATTAAGAGAAAAAATTCATTTTATATTTATGAATAGTCACTGGTTTACCAATGTATTCACTAATATGAATATAAGATACCTTAAAATAGTATTCTGATCACAGAACCTCTGCCATAGTAACACATATTGCTGCCTCATTTGATTGGTAGAAAATATCTTTTCCAAAAATGCAACAGATTGCATTTTTCTAACAACTGTTCCTGTGATGTTTGGAATATTTCTTAATATTCTTTTTACCACCATCCAGGTTTGATACAAACTCAATTTCTGATAAACAGTTAAATTCCAAAGCTTTGATATGTGATTCAATATCTTTAGTACTGAATGGGATTTTATTACCTGAGAGAGATCCACTGCGCAACCTGGGGGTCCTGCTAGACTCTTGGTTGAAGAGTACAGCCATGGTTAGGAGAACCTTTGTATAGTTTTATGTTGTGCATCAGCTGTGCCCCTTCCTGGACCAGGAAGCTGTACTCATTGTCATTTGTGCCCAGGTCACTTCCAGAATGAATCATTGCAACATGCTGTACATGGGGCTGTTCTTGAAGAGCTTCTATCAATTCTTAAATTAATTCCCTCCCCAAAGTGTAAGGTATTCATGAATATTATCAAAACTCAGTGTATGTCACAATATGACCCAAAGTTTTCTCACCACTCAGTTTAACACCTTTGTGCTTTTCTTGGCCCTGAATCAAGGCTGGTGGCTTGCTGTAGCCCCTGGTTTCAAGCAGGAGCCCAAAGAAGTGACTTCCTATGGTCTGTTGGCTGCTCCATAGCTTCACAATTAAACTGGAACAGTCAATTCAGTTGGAAGCAACAATAAAAGCTCACTAAATTACTGTTAAGCCAATGCTTGAATTAAACTGAATTGTTTGGATCACTTCAGTCCCATGTGTGAATGTACATGAAAAAGGCTCTTCTAAAAGGCTTAATGTTAACTTTTAAACCAGCAGAAAGTAATATTTAGAATTCACTATGCAATGGGTATTTTATTAGTAGGAAGCTTGTAGACTGAGGTAAATTCTGTTGTGAATGTAGGTTTTTTTTGCAAGAAATTACATTACATTTTCAGTTACTCATGTATAGATGTTGCTACCAAAAATGCAAGGTTTGTGCAGTTTAAACACCTGTTTTTATTTTGAAGTTAGAGAATAGAATCAGTCTCTAACAATACCCCAGTTCTAAATGAAAAGTTGATTTTTTTATTATTTCTTAACAAATTATCTAATATATACAGAGCTCCTATTTAACTCCAATATTTTCTCTCGCATACAAAATTCTCCAAGGGAAAAAGTAGTATAAAGTTCCCTTTTATTTCTACACTTTACATATTGTATGTTTCCAAAATTGGATGATTGCTTAGAGGTCTGTGTTTTATACCTGTTATGCATTGCAAATTTTGCCAATTTCCCTGACTCCATCTTCAGATATTTGTCAGGACACCAATCAGCTCCTATTTAAATTGTGCCAAGGGTCAGAAGAAGCACCCTGCAGCAAACCAGTGCCTGTAAACCTTTCTGAAAATCCCTGCTGCCCACTCCATCTACAGCTGCCACCTCAGATGTATGTTCCTGAACAGGTACTGTGTGTTCCTGAGGAACTGGAAACCACTACCACGGATCTCTACTTGAGTGCAGCTGAACTCCGCCCCACGGAGAGTTTGCCACTGGAGTTCAGTGATGTAAGTATCTTATGAGGTACTACAGAAGACTCCATAATCTTTGAGCTGGCCATGAGGCTACATATCAAAGGATATAGGAAAAATTCGAATACATACTTATATCAAACCTAATGATCTAAGAGAGACTGAAAGCAAAAGAGAGATAATGAAGAAAAGTAAGCTAATCAGTTACAGAATGAAATAGTCATTTTTCCTTTCATCCAATGTGTAAAATGCCAACAGGAGAAGAAGACTGCTAAGATCCATCTCTCGGAGTGTGTAACATGGCTTTTCTGAATATATAGTTCAGTTCTTAGTGATTTCTCATGAGCAGTGAAAGTTAAGTGTTTCTAATGCTACTGTACGACAAGGGGTAGGTAACTTACTGTCATGTTTCCTATCCCCTTTATAATTCTTGAAAGTGAAGCTATTTGACTTATAATGATATTCAGTTGGTAAGGGCTTGAGCGGTTTGCCCGAGTATTTTACAGTGACTTTGAAAAATGAGAGTGTCATAATTGGTATCTTGGAATTCTTGAAACCTTTTTCTACTCTTATCCACAAAGAGTTTATTTTTATTATAGATAGTTCTCAACTTATGATCACAATTGAGCCCAAAATTTCTGTTGCTATGCAAGACAGAACCTAGGTGAATTTTGCTCCATTTTATGAGTTTTCTTGCCACAGTTCTTAAATGAGTCGCTGCAGTTGTTAAGGTAATAACTTGGTTGTTAAGTGAATCTGGCTTTCCCATGGACTTCGCTTGTCAGAAAGTCACAGGTGATCACATGACCCCGGGACACTGCCATCGTCATAAATATGAGTCTGTTGCCGAACTGCTGAATTTTGATCACACAACCATGCTGCAACAGTTGTGTGAAAAATTGTGATAAGTCAGTTTTTTCAGTGCTGTTGTAACTTCAATCACTGAATGAACTGTAAGTTGAGGATTACCTGTAGTTTAATAAGGTGCTTCTATTAGTCCTAATAGGAACATATTTATCATCTGCCCAGTCGTTTAAAAATATCTTCCTAGATAAAAATCAAACCTGGAGAACATTTTTTTATTAATAGCCATTTCATTATAAAGTGCTGTCTAATCAGTAGATGCACCTGGCATCTGTGTACTTGCTCACCAAACTGGCTGCTCTGGATCTATAAACATATATTTCAGTTTCATCTCTTTTTAATAGGGAAACAGAGACATACCCTTTAAGACAGCAAATCTACTCAGCAAAGCTACCAGTATTAGCAGAATATACAGGTAGTCTTCTGCTTACAAGCACAGTAATCAAGGCAATTGTTAAGTGATTAATTTTGCACTATTTTGCAACCTTATTGCCAAGAGTTAAGCAAATTGCTACCATTGTTAAGCGAATCATGTGATCATTAAGCAAATCTGGTTTCCCCTATTGACATTGCTGGTTGGAAGCTAGTGGGAAGGCTACAGAGGCTGGCCATATGATCCCAGGACAGTGCAACTGTCATAAATTTTGAATGTTTGCTAAAGAACGCTTGTCAGTCAAAGACTGCCGGTATGGGATTGTTTGGATAAGGATCCCCACACTATCTTTATGCAAAGTTTAGAACTAGCACCTGATTTGCCTATTCAGCTGTATTAATAGCATGTTTGTCAATTCTTACAAGGAAAGTTTACTTCTGCAGTGTCTATCATTTCAGCAATTCTAGATGAAATGAAGCTTGGTCAGATTGCCTAAAAATCAAATTATTTCATCCTTTTTAATGGAAAAGTTGTGAGGCTTATATTTATGCCTTCCTAAGATGTTATGTTCACTCACAAAAATAGTTGGGAGGGGAACCAGTGGCCTGCCCTGTGTTTACCCAACCCCACGTGGGCTTTTTTGTTATTCACTAATAGGATTTGGATGTTGTTGGAGATGGTATGCAGTGCCCCCCTTCTCCTCTGCTTGCTGATGCTTCTGCTGCCCTTGAAAACCAACTGAGCAAAAACATGGCTGAAGCTCCCATAATTGTGCGCTCAGATGAAGAATCCGTTCAACAAGGACTTCCAACACAGGCAGGAAGGGGAGCTTTTCCCAGACAGATTACGCCTCTTGTGTCAGAACATCCTCAAGAGCTGTCAGTACAGGTACTGTGTTAGATTTGGAAGATTTCTTTGGTGGTTTTTTTTTTAATGAGTAGCTAGTTGCCAAGTGTTACTGTTAGAACAGCCTATTCTATAAAGGCTTCCTTGAAAAGAGCCAGCCAGCCCTTTCATATATACAGGTGGCCCGTAAAGAAACCAAGGAGCCAGTTTTGTTTGTCAAGGGGATTAGCCATCTGCTCAGTGCATGGGTTGGGGGAAAAGTTTGAGGAAAGGATCATTAACACTCCTCCAAGAAAAAAAACCAGCACAGCTGGTCGCTGGTAGTAGTATGGGGAGGGTTAGGAACTGGCAGGTGGTGGAAGCCTTTGAATTGCCAGAGTTTCAGCTGGTAAACATTCAATTTCTCTTGAAATGTCTTCTCAGCTGCTTTATTTGTTGACTAGCTTAGAATACAGACAAATTTTGCATACGGATTGTATATCTGAATCCTCCTTATTTTCATAACATCCACAAAGAAAAACCATCTTGTTTATATTTAGTTGAATTCTTTTTTTAGTTTGCTGATGTATTAATATTGCAATTTGTATTAGCATTATGAAAATTACAAGATCAATTATCTCTATTAGAATACACAGCATCTTGTGACGAGTGGATCAAGGCTGGAAGACAGTAAGAAAGACGAACCTGCAACCAATGGGAATTCAGAACCATCCGCTATCAACTGACAGAAAAGATTGCCTCCCTGTTCGATAAAGCAGCCGCTGCTCTTGAACTCTTTTTTTTGGCTTCCAGTGTTTTGCCATCTCTCTATTAAATCTTGCCCAGATTTAATATCTATCTGGAAAAACCATGTGAGAGGCAGCTTTAGCATGTTTGAGTGACTTCTTTCAGATCTCATTCAGGGAATGCCTTTTGGTTTCTGGTATAAATGGAGAGGAAACATAGGCAATCTTAATTTCAATTAATACAAAAAGCAAAAGCCTCTGCCTTATTCATAGTCATAGGCCCTGATAAGAGGAAATGGCTTAGACTAGAGTATTTTCCATAGTTGAATTATTGGAAGTGTATTTAAAGTCACAGGCTGAGCCCGGCTAAAAGCAGAGCTTTTTATTATCTGTACTGTACACTAGCCTGTTGATGTATAATGTGCACATAGCTCGGTTTTTTTCCTCTTCTTTTAGCACTGAACACAGTATAAGCAATTTCCCACTTCTACATTGTAATGTGTACAAATCCCTTGTAGTATAAAAATAAAAATACTGAATACATTTTAATGCTTGCTGTTCTAATCGCATGAATGTAATTAGTTCCTTTGCCAAAGTCTCTAGAGAAGAAATTGTAGAACCAATTTTAAAATGATTATTTGGCCCCCTGAGTAAAAACAGGAAAGAGAAAGCAAGAGGAATACTGCGTATCTTGCATTGGAACTCAAGGACTCAAATGGAGACAAATATAATTTCCTTGTTCACTTTTGATGCAAACTTGAAACATACCAAACTTGCCACTATTACTTACAGTCTCCTTTTTGTTACATCCAATATTGGGCAAGATTTAGTTTGTGAAGAAGGGCACCGATGGAAAATCAACAGAGTTGCCACAAAGTGTTCTGTGCTTTCATATCCAAAAGCTTATATCTGTTTCCCCTGCCTTCAAACAGAAGCTAATCTTACAAATGACTCTGAAAATTTTGGTTATTTTTTTCCTGAATGAATACTGTGCAAAACAGCTCACATTTTGATTCAAAATGTTTGCATCTACAGGCAGTTCTCGACTTACAACATTAATTGACATGGGAATCCATCGCTAAGCTCCATTGTTAAGTGATGCAGTTGCAAAGCAGAATGCCACATGACTGTGTCACTTAAGCAATGGCGATCCCAGCACTACCCAAAGCTGTCATTAACCAAATTCCGCCACTTGCGAGCTGATGACCATCCAATCCAAGCCATTCTGGGCCTGGTCCGTCCTAGTCATGAGCTTCAATGCCCCCCCAACTGCCTATTCCTTCCCATCTCTGCCCTTTTGGCTGCCTTGCACGCTACCGTACAGGATGGCAAGCAGCCCCAGAACCACAGGCTCGGGGGAAGGGGTTGGGCTTTTTGGCATTCCAGGACTCTGAGGCTGCAGGAAGACGCCAAGCTGCATCACGAAACCACAGCCACCCTTGGAAACCTCAGCTGCCTAGCAAGTCTGCACAAAAGGGCTTCTTGGTGTGTCAAAGGTCTGCAGCTGCAAAAAGCCCTTGAATCGCAGCATGAAAGCTCCTTCACCGCACAAAACTGAGTCCCAGCCTGGCCCAGTAGCGCCGTGCAAAACTGCAGTCCGTCTTTGGCCTGGCCACTCACAAGGTAGCTGCTGCCGAAATGAGGTCATCTGGAGAGAACGTTTTGCCTGGGGAGGAAAGTCAAGTGGGGCAGCAGCTGTCTCGCAAAGGGCCAGGATGGGTACGCCTTGTCAGCCACAGCAGCAGAAAGACAGTCAGCTATGGTGGCAAGGGCAGGGGCCAAAAGGGCATAGATGGGAGGGAAACAGGTGAGGGGAAGTGAAACACCCTTCCTCTTGTTAGTGTGGATAGGCTGCCGAGTGCCCCAGTTTTCACCCTGTGACTGAAGGGGCTGCAATGATCCTAACTTCAGACCCCCCCCTTCAGTGCCACTGTAAAACTAAACGGTCACTGCACGGATGGTCATAACTGCTCATTTGCTGTAGCTAAATGGTCACTGAATGAATGATCATTTTGCCACTGTAATTAGTCATTGAATTCTTCTGGAAATGTTCCAAGTTCAAAACACTTCCCAGCTTGAAGTAATTCCAGGATGGTTTAAGCAGACTGTTTCAGTAGATGTGGCTGTTATTGAAATGAAGCAAATTTCAAACATTTTTCATAGTGCTATAGTCACTCCCTAGCATTAGGTCCCTGTACCAAGAAAGCATGCTTATGTTTTGCTCTGTAAATTACTACTCTGTTTCCCTGAAAATAAGACCGTGCCTCATATTAATTTTTGCTCCAAAAGATGCATTAGGGCTTATTTTCCAGTTAGGTGTTATTTTGGGGGAAACACAGTACTAAATACATCTGTCTGGTGATCTTAATGGGCTTATTTTGGGGGTATTAGCATTCTGAAAAATCATGCTAGTGTTTATTTTCCAGTTATGTCCTATTTTGGGGGAAACCCGGTATCACTGCCTCAAAAATAGATATTTAGCTGCTGTGTATATATACAGTACATAACACTATCCATTCTGTATAGTACATTATTATTTCCAAACCATTCTTAAATGCCGCTTCATCTTTAACTGCATCTATAGCTTAATATACATTTCTAATTCCTTTGAGAAAAATTAATGGGGGAAGCTTTTTGCTTAGCAATGTATTTTTCTTTATGATCAGTGATGTCATTCAACAATGACTGACTTACAACTAGAGGCTGATATTTTGGTGGACTGTTTCTCACCATCATATTAAGGAACTTTTGGCCAGGTGAGAAGAACTCATGTTGCTGTAAGCTGTCTGCATGTTTAAACATGCAGTGGCTAACCATCTATTTTGGCAAGTGTCCACAAAGTACAATACCCTGTTTCCCCGAAAGTAAGACATCCTCCGAAAATAAGACCTACTTACAGTTTTGCCTCTCACTGAAATAT
>JANHFO010009157.1:355962-368910 GCA_032468095.1 Pareas carinatus | reverse complement strand
CTTACAGTTTTGCCTCTCACTGAAATATAAGGCATCCCCCGAAAATAAGACCTCCCCGATAATAAGGCCTCAGACTTTCGATTCTGGGCGGCCTCAGTGGAAAAATAAGGCATTCCCTGAAAATAAGACCTAGCGCATCTTTGGGTGCAAAAATTAATATAACACTGTCTTATTTTTGGGGAAACACGGTAGTACCATTATAAAAATGGGGGCAATGCAACTACAAGAATCAGCATTGCTGGGAATTATAATTTGGGGATGAAATAGAATACGATTTACTTGACAAGCCATGGTTAAGTAAACCATAACAGCGCAGCATATGAGGCAGGTAATTAATGTCACAATAATAAGAAAGGGGCCTCCATTCTCTTACGTGTTCTTACAAGGCTTTAAAGAGCTGTATAAATACCAAGGGATTGAGGAAGGCAAAATTCAGAATCTGCTGAGCCAGATAGGCACGCAAAGTTTCATAGATGGTCCAAAAGAGGCATGACGGTTTGCCAGCTGGAGAGAAACAGACAGTGGAACAGTGTTTCTTGATCTTGGGATTTCTGGGAGCTGAAGTCCACATGTCTTAAAATTGTCAAGGTTAAGAAACACTGCAAAAGAGGCTGTAAAGTTTCGCTGCATCTCATCCAATAGCTTAGGTATATAACCCATTATGCAAAGCCAAGCGCAGATAGGGGTAGCAGGGTGATTAAAAAGCCATCCAACATCTTTTATGATTGGAGCTGTAGCAAGTATGTAAAGAGATGTAGTCATGAGCTCCCGCTGTTAGTCCTGGACTGTTGTTGACCTTGTTATGGAAGCCACGAATGGCAAAAACAACTGAGGATAGCAATAGCTTATATACCGCTTCACAGTGCTTTACAGCCCTCTCTAAGCAGTTTACGGAGTCAGCATAATTGCCCCCAACAGTCTGGGTCCTCATTTTACCGATGGATGGAAGGCCAAGTCAACTTTGAACCGGTGAGAATCGAACTGCTGGCAGTCAGCAGAATTAATCTGCAATATTGCATTCTAACCACGGCGCTACCATGGCTCTGGTATAACCATTTATTTAGTGATCAAAATCACAATGAGGAAAAAAGTGACTTATGACTGTTTTTCAAACTTACCACTGTTGCAACATCCCCATGGTCATGTGATCAAAATTTAAATGCTTGGCAACTGGCATTTATTTGTGACAGCAGCACTGTCCCAGGGTCATGTGATCATCTTTGGTGACCCTCTGACAGGCAAAGTCAATGGGGGAACCAGATTCACTTAACCACCATGTTACTGACTTAACGTATGTGGCAAGAAAGGTTGCAAAATGGGGCAAAATTCACTTGGAAACATTCTTATAACCGCTCATCCTCAAGCTTGGTACAAAAGTCTCCTATTACCATATTAACAGTACGTCAGGTTAATAATGAAAAGATTGGTGGCTTAAGAAATTAAGACATCTCTAGAGAAGGCTCCTGCAGGGGAGGAAAAACAGAAGAGCCAGGATGAGTTCAACAATAGCAACAAAATGAAAAGCTAAGGAGCACCTAGCCACAGCATGCTAAAGCCCCAAGTCTGGGGCTGAAAGGCATAGGGGGTAGTTTACTCCCTTCTCCATTCAGAAAAAAACCAGGGGCCTCGCTTCATTAAAAAAAAACCTCAGCTTCTTGCACCTCCCCAAGACACTCTCCTTTCACAGCAATCTCAAAGCTGCTGCGGCTGCTACCGCTACCACCATCGCGGAACTACTGGTACTTTTACTAGGCCTGGAGGAGCCGGAGGAGCGGTACTGCTGGTGCTACTAAATGAGGCACATCTGGCGCCAAGTAAGCTTGGACCCGGCACCCATTGGCTGTCGCGGGTCAGCATGCAGGGAGGAGTCCCGCCGTTTTGAAGCCATGACATCACTTTCCTCAGCAGCGGCCTTTGGAAGCGAGAAGCCGGGGGACTCGCCGCGGTGGCTGCACGAAAAACGCCGCGGTGTAATCTCCGCTGCTTCGGTGGCATTAAGCCCCGCTCGCCAGGGGTAACACCGCGGGGCGAGTTGCGAGGGAGAGGAGTCCACTCCCTTCGCGGCTCGTTGGCTCGTTCCGGAGCTTCCCCACCAACCAGGGGTCGCTCCTGGTAAGCCGGTTGCGTCGCTCGGGGATGGGGCGGGACGCGATGTTCGCCCGCCGCGCCAGATCCCGGCTCTCTCGCGCCGGAGCCTAGGCCACGCTTGTCCGTGGGGCGCCGAGTTGCAGCGCAGGGAGGGGGGCTTTTGTGGAGCCCGATGAATTTGGAGACTTCCTTACGAATTACGCCAACGTAGGCTAGGGTGGTTTGTGATCACGCGTGCCGGCGGAACCCAGTCAGCCGAGTTTATTTTAGCAAGCCACGAGTGCAGAATTTGGGGCAAACCCAGATGCAGCTTCACCTGTGGATGCATTCACACGATACGTTTGTCCTGTGCTTTCAGTCCAGTTGCTTGGATTCGCGAGATCTGAACAGTGCGCTGGCTGCGCGGAGCACGCAAAACGAACACGTGGTTGGTTAGCTAGAGTTAAGCGTGTCGTGCGAAAGCAGTTTCTGTAAGGTTTAAGTGGAGCCCTTCCTAGATGTCGTTTGCGTATCTGCTTAGAAAACAACCCCTCCGGGTGCGTTTGTTTTCATCATGGGACATTGAGCCACGATTTGTGGCTTGTGGATAAGCAATAGTTGGTTGCGTTCAGTCAGGGCGCTGAGCTCTGAGAGGGTTTTGGCTTAGCGATGATCCCAGCGGTGGAGCTCAGGAGGACTCCATCCCGTAGAGGTGGCATATTAAAACAGGCGAGCAGCTGGATGCCGCGATCTGTGGTACTGCCTTGCTATAAATTTAGAAGGAAACATCCTCTTCCAACGAATTTATGGGGCGAGTTGTAGTGCTGTTGTTCATTATAGACGCCGTGTTGAGTTTTGTGTTGTATGTCGTTTTAATGGATTTCTGTTTTATGAATATTTTAGGCGTTTTAAATATGGTCTTCGAGCCAATCGAGTGTTGGATAGGCTGACGCGGCGCGCGTATGCGCGCACACACACCTCTTCTGTGTGGGTACTTTTTCGATGCAATTCTGCAGTTCCGCTTCTATTTCTGCTTCTTCCTTCCAGCCACTTTTATGCCCGGCTTTCGTAAATCTCCAGAGCCAGTGAGTGGATTTTTCTTTGTGGCAATACAACTCCTCCCTCGCCCCAACCTCCTCTCCCATCTGCCTCGCGCTGGGGAGGAACTTCCATCCTCTTAAAATTAAGCCCAGTCCTTCCTTCCACGTCTGCCACAGTGCCCTGGGTGCTGCTTCAGATGGTCTTTGGAAGGCTCATGGTTTTCCATTTTGGTAAACACGCATGGGGGGGGAGAAGGAAAATTTGATCTGGACTTGGGGAGCCATTTGAATAAACTGAATCTACTACAGATAGCCCTCCACTTACAACAGTTCATTTAGTCAGATATTTTTCAAACTTTTTTAACCTGCGGACCCCAAAACCTGTCGTCGCTACATGGCAGACCCTATTCCCACAAATTCAACTCATTACTAATTGACAATTCATGTAAAATTTTCCAAATTTTCCTAACCTGTTTTTGGACCCCCGTGGCAACTTGCCACGGACCCCAAGGGATCCATGGACCACAGTTTGAAAACCTCTGCATTTAGTGACCGCTCCAAGTTAAAACAGCACTGAAAAATTTGACTAATGACTGTTTTTCATAGTTGCGATCTCTGCAGCGTCCCCGTGATCAGAATTCAGAGGCTTGGCAAACTGGTTCATATTTATGACCGTTGCTGTGTCTCAGGGTTACGTGACCCCCTTTTGTGACTTTCTGACAAGCAAAGTCATTGGGGAAGCCAGATTCACTTAACAATCGGGTTGGTCGTAAAATGGGGCAAAACCCACTTAACAAATGTCTCACTTAACAACATAAATTTGGGGCTAAATTGTGGTCATAAGTCAAGGACTACCTGTACATCTCTCCTTCATTTGCCTTTACAACTGAAGCAACTAGAGAGGGTCCCATCTGATCTGCTTGCCTCATCCACATTCCTTTTGCAGGCGAAGCTGCTGTTTATTCTACTGTTCCCCTGGCTGTGTCTCTTCCCCATCTTTCCAAGCTCATTCTCAGGTACCTTTACAACTTCAAAGGGACGGAATTTATAGGTGACAGGACTTGTCTTTGTAATCTGGTTGAAAATCTATATATCATCTCCAGCAAGCATTATCTGTAGGCTGTAGTGTACAAATAAGTTTCCTCCTTTCTGCACACACACACTGCAGGGAGGAGGAGGAGGAGGAGGAGAAGACATTTCATTTTGTTACCCCTTTCACAAGTTTTCATATAAGAAGAAGCATAAATTCCAGGCTGAGAACGTGAAATAATGGCTGTTGTGTCTATGGAGATTCTGTTGAAGTCATTATCCTTCTCATCTTTCCTATTAACTATTAACTCTTATTTGGATGACAACTTGTTGCTTATATCTTACAATATTTAATGGTTGTTTCATATAGTATCCTAGTCTGACTTGTAGATTGCCTATCAGTATTTCTCTGACTTTTCTAAGCCTGACACAAAAATGTATCGTATGGCATGAGGAAGCTGTTTTGTGACATGATGAATGTACTTTATGATTATGAATGTATTTTATGATTGAAATTGCGGTTTTGAGAGCATGTACACCGGAGATAAATTCCTTGTGTGTCCAGACACACTTGGCCAATAAATTCTAATTCTAGTTCTAATCTAGGTCATGGCTGTCCCAAAGGTGCTTTTTCAAGAGACAACTGGACTTTCTTTGTTTTTCTTTGAAGACTTTCCCTTCTCATCCAAGAAGCTTCTTCAGGCTTTCTTTTTAATGAGGGACCTGGGTTTTTTTCTGAGTACAGAAGGGAGCAAACCTTCCCGTTTTGCCTTTCAGCCCCAGCCTAGGGGCTTTAGCAGACCAGTTGCTAGGCGACACACTTTTTTTATAGACAGTTTTGCAAGCTGATAAACTGGCTCAGTGGCTAAGGTAGTAGCCTAACCTGTAATCCAGCCAAGGTTTAAATCCCATAAAAAGGGTAGGCCTCGCTGATGAAAGCTAATAAGCTAGAAATGGCCATCCGAGACGCCTTTTCTTCCTTTTGTCTGCTTGTAAAACTTGCTCTCTATAAAAAAAAAGCTGCTCCAGCTCTGTTGGATGGTGGGGAATGGAAGGATTTATATTCCTTGCTGACAGCTGTTCATTTGTATTCTTTCAGAGTGTAGTTGAGATCATATTAGATGTTTATCTGTGTCCCCAGGGTCGCCTGAGTAGTGCAGATGGGTGTGGAGCCTCCCTTGAATATCTGAAAGGACGGTGTTGTAGACAGGAAGTAGATAATGTCGTATCCCTCCACCGCTGTTGAGAGAGGGCTGTTTAATTTTGCCATAGATGGCCTCAACCCTATAGTTGTGTTTTTATCTAGGGCAGTGATGGCTAACCTTTTAGTGCCCAAATTAGTCGTAACTAAAGAGTCGCAGCTCATGATGTCATCACTTGCTGCCGTCGGTCTCTTTCTGAGCATGTGCATGGCCCTATGACATCATCATCCGGTGCCGCTACTGTCTTTCTCAGCATGGACATGGCTCTGTGATGTCATTGCCTGGCGCCGCTGCTCCTTTCTGAGCATGCTCAGCTCTGGGGCAATGCTGGGGCGACTTGACACGCGTGCCAGCAGGGAGGGCTTTGCGTCCCTGCTGCGGCATGCCTGCCATAGGTTTGCCATCACTGATCTAGGGGGTGCATACAGACAATCAGCCTATATAATGACTGTTAAAGTAAAAACCCTTTTAGCTGATGTCCTCTCTCCCCCCTGAAAATCTAGCTATGGGAGCTCATCCTGAGGAAAGAAACGGTTCTCATCCATTTCTCCGCTTGGAACCGCTGGATCCCACTTGAGGACCTTTGATTCTGGATTTGTGCTTTAGCATGATTAGTATTTCAGCCTTGCCTAAAAGTAGGACTGCCTCTGGGTATTCCTGAGAATTCAGAAACAGTAATTTTCCTAAAGAGAGTCGAAGTGATGGTGAATACAAGATTTTTAACAGGAACAGGTGGATATCGAGGAGATGTGAACGGGGCAACCAAGTGATTTGAAGAGTTATAGTGGGGGAAAGAGAACTTTTAACAGAATAAAATCTTAGGACCCATAAAGGAATGGTGTTCTTACAGTTGCCATCAAGAAGCTGTTCAATGATCACGGTCTGAGAAAATCTGCACCTGTCAAAATGATTCCTTTCTTGGATTTGCTATGGAAATATACCATAGGAGCAAGAAACCGTGAGCATCTGTAAGGTGGGACTGAGAACATTGGTTTGAATTTGGAAAAAAGTCTGTTTGGTTACCAGTGACAGACACTTGCAGATACAGAACTTTTATTATACACACTAGAAGGCAAAATAAAGCATAGTAATAAGGTAGAGATAAAAAGTCACAGTAATTTATGTTGTGGTATAACATTGCCTACAACCACTGGAATAGTATAATAATTGATGGATTCCTGCAGTTTTGCTCCTATTCTACAAGGGCAATTCAGAAAAAAACTCAGTTTCGTTATCAATGACAGACACTCACAGATCCAGAACTTTTATTATACATATTGGAAAACTACAACATTACATTACTTTTCGACATAATCGCCATTCAAATTGAGGCACTTGTCATAACATCTTACAAGGCTTGAAATTCCTTCTGCAAAGAAATCTCCCTCCTGGGAACAAAGCCAGAAGAGGTGGGAGTCACTTGGCACCAATCTGGCCTATAGGGGAGATGATCAAAAACATCCCAACGAAACTGCTCCAAAAATTCTTGGGTGTGTCTAGTGGTGTGCGAGCAAGCATTATTGTGAACCAACACTGGAAGTCAGCGTGCCCCAACGCTTGCATTGCCCCACTTTGAAGATGACAATGTGCTTCACAGTGAAGAGTGACTTCATTCCCGGGAGGGAGATTTCTTTGCAGAAGGAATTTCAAACCTTGCAAGATGTTCTGATAAGTGCCTCAATTTGAATGGCGCTTGTGTCAAAAAGTCATGTAATGTGGTTTTCTAATGTTCTGTGTCTGCGAGTGTCTGTCATTGATAACCAAACTGAGGGTTTTTTTTCCCGAATTGCCCTTGTATTTATTAATTTTTTATGCTGTCCATCTCCCCTGTAAGGGGACCCTTACAGTACATCCCAGTATCTCAGGCTTATTTCGAGGAGTCCCTATTAAAACCAGGTTCTGTATTTCAGGGGACATGTAGTTCATAGTTCTGGTGTCTGTAGGTCTCTTGAAACCCCTGGTTTCTCTACTTGAACCTAGAGAAGAAAGAGAGGGTTTTACAGGAAGGTCTTATTTCTTCTCTCCCATAAGGCTGCCGCCCGGCCGGCTGCCAATTCAGTGCCTTAGTCCGTGACCTCGTTTTCTGACTGGCATCTGCCAAGGGATGGAGGGGGTCTTTTCTCCATCCGTGCCTTGCCTGCAATGGGCCCAGAAGACCAAGCTTCCCTGCAGGAGTTGGGTGTTTTGAGTCTTATGACATCCCTCCCTCCCCCCTCCAGGCGCTGTCCTCCAACTTTGCATCCTCTGGATGGGTTGAACTGCAATTCCCCTAGCCCATATTAAGTGAGGGAGGGCTGCGACCTGCCTGTAATCCCAGGCGTCGTCCTTTGTTTCTCCACAAGTGCAATTGCAGAGGGATTTTGGGAATTCATTTTCTTGCTCGCCAAGCCTCTCGCAGAGCCGCTCCGTGACAAGCACCGGAGTAAGCCTTCCCTTCCCCAGAAGACTTGAAGGATGAGCCGTCTTTTTTGTCGCAACTAATATACAGGTAGTCCTCAACGACCGCCACGGAGCCCAACATTTCGGTCGCTAAAAGCGAGACATTTGTTAAGTGAATTTTGCCCCATTTCACGACTTTTTCTTGCCACATTTGTTAAGTGAATCACTGCAGTTGTTAAGCGAGTCACACGGTTGTTAAGTGAATCTGGCTTCTCCTTTGACTTTGCTTGGCAGAAGGTCGCAAAGCGGGACCCCTGCGCCCCCCCCGGGGACACTGCAACCGTCATTAATAGGAACCGGTTGCCAAGCGTCCCGATTTTGATCACATGACTCTGGGGAAATGCTGCAATGGTCATAAGCGTGAAAAGGAATCATGAGTAACTTTTTTTTCAGTGCCTTTGTAACTGAACGATCACTAAATAAACTGTTGTAAGTCGAGGACTACCTGCAGTGGAATCCAGGGACCAACTGAGGCTTCAGAAGAGACTTTCTCGTTATTGCACCCACTCACCCCCTCCAGCAATTTGGACTCTTAAAAAGGGGTTCTCCTTTTCCCCTCTGTTATTACAGGCAGTCCTTGACTTATGACCGTCAAGACCGTCATAAAGTAAATCATGTGACTGCCAATTGTATGACCGCCACGAAGCCAATGTTAGAGTGGTTAAGGGAATGCTACGGTTGTTAAGTGAACTCATTGTTGCTTTGGGCAGGTTTTTTTGGCCAAGAATTAGAAGTAAATACTGGTTTTGTGAATAAAGGTAAATTGTGACCATGTGACCATAGAACGCTGCAAATGGCTGTAAAGGCAGGTCATTTGCCCAAACACCAACATCCAGTCACGTGACCATGAGGAGCACTGGATGTCCCTTTTTCAGGTCCATTGTAACTTCAGATGGTCGCTAAGTAACCAGTTGTAAGTTGAGGACTACCTGTATCAGAGCTGTAGTTAGGCTTTTTTGTTGTATGGAGTTAATTTCTCTATGACTTTATTTAAATTTATTTATTTAAATTTATTTACCGCCCTTCTCGCCGAAAGGACTCAGGGACTTCTGATGCAAGAATTTTTGTAAACACTTTTAACATAAAACATTACAATTTAACAAACACAGTTTGCTATTTTGTCATTTTCCACATACAAACTGCCTTGGCACCAACTTATTGTAGCGCCAGAAAAGGTAGGCTCCTAATTTTCAGTTTTCCTGAGCTGATAGATTGGAAGAAAATTTGTTGAAGGCAGGGGATTTGTGCAGAGGTGCAACAAGCACCTGATTTTTGAAGTCCAATATTCTTCCCTGTTTCTTCACTTTGGTCATTTCTTTACTTCATTGTGGTCACTCCCTCTCATTCAGCAGAACAATCAGGTCCAAGGACAAGCTAATTAGAAGGAAATAAAGAGTACACAAATTCTTTGGGCAACTTCGTCTGCTGCATGCTTATTGTGAGTTGCGTGCATTTTTTTTAAATTAAGTTTTTAGTTTAATGAAAAAAGATTAAGATACAAAATACCAAAATATTAAAAAAAACCAAAAGATAAAAAAACTGCAGAAAAAAAGACATTAATGAAAAAAGTCTCTTTACAACAACAGCAGAAGCACAGATACACATCGCATCCTCCCTAACTGAATGCTGATTAGTATGATACAACAATTTTGGTTTCCCATCCCTTGCAAAACAGACCCAAAGAATTTTAAGCGGTTAAACTACTGAACCTACTTACGAATTGTTAGCCTGTCATTTGGTAAACTATATTAATAACAAAGTGCTTAACAGAAAAGCAGCAATAATAAACATATTATGTAAAAATCTAAAAGGAATAAAATTGTGAGTTGTAGTTGGATTTAAACATGTATTTGCTACCAGAGGTTTTAGCAAAATTCAAATAGAACTACAGCAATCCGCACTGGTTGGATACATCCCGTCTAATGTTAACAGCACTATTTGTCAGGATGTGCTTTCGCGTCTTTCCCGCAGCCATTGCAAACAATGCAGCTGTTATTGTGAGTTTGCTAAAGGTCTTACTGAATTTGTCCACTTCTTATAGCACATGGATTTGATGTGTGGCTGAATTGAGATGAAACTGGGGGCCTGGTTGTTCCTTTCAGCTAGAGTTTAGACTCCTTCCTGTCTGGTAGATCAATTTTGGAGGCCCACCAGTGGAGTCACGTGCTGTTTACTTAGTTGTTTAAGCTGTTCCACAAACAATCTCTCTTTGGACTAAGCTTTACAAATTGGTTGTCTTGTGGATAGCAGCCATTGAAAACGCGGAGAAAGGAATTCTCTTTCCCCTTGGATTAAGTCATTGGACCTTGTGCCCTGCCACTTCCTTCCCAGCTCCCTTATCCTGAACCCCACTGAAAGGGTCGGTTGGGGCGGGGGAGACAGAGGGGCACTTTCATGCCATTGTTCTCTTTACAATTGCTGGCTTTCCTTTTCCTTACAGACAGCATCTCACTTCCCCCATTCTGTGGTTGATGTGGTGCCATTTCCTGCCATTACTGTAGGGTGGGGAAAGGGGGAAATGGGATGGGGGAGGAGGTGGATCTTTGAATAAGAAGGAAACAAGAGATCAAAACTTTGGGTTAATTCCACTGAAGTCTAGTGGGGGAGGCAAGCTGGGATGCTGGTAGAGCAATAGCCTCCAGCCCACTTCAGTGTAGGTAGTAGGAGAAGATAGAAGTAGTCAGCACTGAATTCCTAAGGCTGGTCATGCTGTGATTTCAGCCAGCACTTCCTCGTAATATCGGCAGCATGACTACCTGCCTAATGGTTATTAGGGGTCCTATGGGATAAACTTTTTATTGTTTATTGTATAAGAAAGCCAGTTTGTTGTAGTGCTTAAGATACCGGGATAGAAACTGAGAAGAGACTCTTGAGTTCTAGTCCCACCTTTGGCATGAAACCAGTTGGGTGACTCAGGCTGTTTGAAGATGGCAGAGGCCGACATTGCCACCACTCTAGGGGAAACCCCAGCTAGATAACCCTAGTTAATTTTGTCAGTGTAAGAGGGTTAGATGCTCCTTTGTCTATAAGGGATGGAATTTGAGAAAGGGGAAAATGGAACAGCGCTGAGCTTGACTTACTTGTTCGAGCAATCCTGTTTGTGCCTTAATAAAAAAGAAATAGTGAGCCCGTTTGGGGAAGAGGAAGGGAAGGGAAGCGAAGGGGAAGGAGAAGAGGAAAGGAAAAGAAAGGAAAGGAGAGCAGCAGAAAAGGAGAGGAAAGGAAAAGAAAGGAAGGAGAAAGAGAGGAGAGGAAGGAAAGAAAAGGAACTCCGATCTCCTTGGCTATACCAGAGATTAGGTGGCTTCATCAGGGTGTGAGTCTAAAAGGCAATCTTCCCTTGTGTTGAGTGTTAATGATCTTGGATCCTTTCCCAGCCAAACAGAGTGAAAACTCTGGAACTCAAGGAAGCAGCTCAGGGAGACATCTTTAAGATATATGTTGTTTCACTGGACGGGAATCTAAACTCAGTATTCAAACAAGATACTTAAAATGTTCAGGGTGCAAGTGCAGTGGTCTGAGGATGAAGTTGCTGTTACCCATGGGTAGATATGAGTGTGTGGAGCTGATAATTGCATCCTTGCTCCAATTGTGCTATTATGGTATTAATATGGAATAATGATGGAGAGACCCTCCCAGCAGTGTAGTTCTATAGAGCAGTTTTCTGCAGCCTGGGCTGGTCTCTTAAGGATGTTGGGGGTTGTAGTCCAGTCTCCTCTGGGCCATGCCTTCCAGGAAAAGGCTGCTGCAGTACGAAAGAGAACACAAACTGGCTCCCTCCAGACAAGAGTAGGATCTGTTCTTCACACACATACACGCCCCTTGTGACTGTATGTCACAAGGGGCAAGCTTTTTTAAAAATTAAAAACAAACTCTTACTTACAACATTTAGCAACATTGACACTGCAGGCATTTATACAGTTGTTGTTCAACCTTTACACTACAAACGTTTATACAATTGTTGTTCCCTTTTTTTCTTTTCATCAAGTTGTTGAGAAGTTGTTTGTTGTCTCTTGTTTTCTTTCCTTCCTTTTATCTTTCTGCTTCTGGTCCGTATGGTATCTGTCATTGCATTTACATTGTTTGTCCAATACATATTTTACATTATCATGATTTTGGGAACTATGGTTTCAAGCCCATCACAAGGGGCAATTTGTTTAGATAATTTGCTTTATATGCCCCATCAGCCCAACTATCCTGCTTACTGGCAAGGGTGGCAAGGATTACCCCATTCCCTGCCCTTCCTCCCTAAACAGTGTTGCCCACATTCAGTGGAGGTTAGTTCCCAAGCAGCCTCTTGCTTTTCACTCCACGAATAGAATAGAAGCGAATAGAATTTATTTATGGGCTAAGTGTGTCTAGACACACAAGGAATTTATCTCCCGGTGTACATGCTCAATACTTACATACAGGTGGCAATTGAAAAACTGTGCTTACAATTATGAGGCTATAATTGACAAACAATGATTACAATCCTAAGATACATTCATTATCATAAAGTACATTCATCATACGTATGTGATCCTCTATACGCAGGGATTGTCACTTGTCTGGTTCTGTGTTTTTATCCTGTCTCCATCTGGTACATCCAGCACACACCATTAGGTATCATTATTAGGGATTTATAATTGCTTTAGGTTCTGAAATGTTTTTTTTCTAATTCTTCCCCATCGTCTCTTTCTCTCTTTTTTCTTCCATTCAGTCAGAGACTCAGAGACGGCCTGGACATATTCCTGCAGTTTTCTTTGGCAATGTTTTTTCAGAAATGGTTTGCCACTGCCGCCTTCCCAGCTGGCTTTGTGCCCAAGGCAGAACTAGAATTCGTGGTATGCAGGTTTCTAGCCTTATGCCTTAACCACTACACCAAACTGGCTCTCCCATCAGCCCATAAATCATGATTAAAGTGATTTGGTGAATGGGGAGCTTTAACTTGGAATTCTCTCCCTTGGCTAAAATTTTGCTTCTATGAATTTTTCCACTGGTTTCTCCACATTCACCTTTTATTTCTGACGCTGTAGCTAAGGAATGTTGTATTCCTTGTGCACCAGACTTGGCAATGACACTCCATCCATCCATCCATCCATCCATCCATCCATCCCTATCTATCTATCTATCTATCTATCTATCTATCTATCTATCTATCTATCTATCTATCTATCTATCTATCTATC
>JANHFO010009157.1:341358-355062 GCA_032468095.1 Pareas carinatus | reverse complement strand
TGGAGGGAACTGATGCGCTCCCTTGAGGTCCAGGTGTGCCACTCCTCAGGCTACCACCCGGAGACAGATGGTGGTATTCTAAAAGAAAACACACACAGGCCACAGCAGCAGCCGTAATTGAGTAGACCGTAAACCAGATAACAACTGAAAACCGATCAAAACCAATTGATAGGATGAAAACTAAGGAAGCCGATACTTAAAACTTACAGTTCTCAAGCCCCCAAGGAAGATCACGGGTTTTACGTAATCCTCGGATGTCAGGAAGCCCAAAGTAAATAGTCAAAGGCAAAGAAATGTAAACTAACACTTACAAAATGTACAGGCAGTTCTCGACTTATGGGAATTGGTTTATAATCCCAGTCTTATTTTCAGGAAAATGCAGTAGCTACCAAGAAAAATCCATCCTCTCCAATCTCTCTCTCTCTCTCTCTCTCTCTCTCTCTCTCTCTCTCTCTCTCTGTGCGCGCATGCCTGTTTCTAAATTTGTGAATGATTCTGTTGTGTAATTTGGGACATGAGATCTTTAGGCAGCCGGCTTGGACTTCCTGTTTAGTAGGAAACAGTCCTTTATGTGATCTTTCTCCCCCTGCTTTTTACTTCTTAAATATTAAATAACGTCATTCATTAAAGTTTGGGAAGAAATTGCTTTTGGCTCTTGAATGACACGCACTGCCACATCCCACTTCTTTCTTGGAATGGAACATCATGTAAGACGAAAGAGAGGGTATTGCGGAAACCTGCAAAATTCATCACCTCGGGACATTCTGATGGGCAGCAGCAGGCAGGCAGCAAATCTAGCTGCCTGGAGAGAGATGAGCAAAATCCAAGCAACTGACTAACCATGGCTAGGGGGTAAACCGAGAAAAAAACTGTCTGCGGGAAAGAGAAAACCTGCTGAGTGAGAAGGTCTGATTCAGCGTGGCATTTCTTACCTTGATGGAATGATTCTGAGTAATGGCTTTTCACAGCAAACTACGGCACAAGCAAGCCTTGAGCAAAACAAAGACGTACGAATACATGATGGAAGTGGAATTGAGGATTTATGGAAAACATATTTATGATTCACACCAGAACATGTCTGGTGTGTGAAATGACATGAGAGGATTCTCTTGTGTCCTGAGGGGACTTTGCTGAATGCTGTTCACGGCTGGTGCATCCACCCTCCCAGCAGAACGACTTGAGTTGCACAGCGTCTGAGAAACAGACTTTTAATAGTTCATTTATCTTGTGTGTATCATGTGCTTGACGGCAGCATGTGAATGTGCACATTGGAGTTGCAATGGCAATGTGGGCTTCTACATAAAAGCCAAGAGTCACACGGTACCGCTAGTTTAGTTGTCTGGAAAGTTTGTTGAAATATGTTTTTTAAGCCTGGCAATGGAGAAATGGTTGATGACATGGAGAATGGCTGAATCGAGATACGGTTTAGGGTCCTGTTTGTTGATTTATTTGGCTTTTAGGCTGCTCCCATTTCCGGTGATCTAAAGCGGCTTGCAAATGGCATGTGTGAACCATGCCATTCGCCAAGCTATGGTTAAGCAAATGATAGCTTTATACCAGAGGTCTCCAACCTTGGTCCCTTTAAGCCTTGCGGACTTCAGTTCCCAGAATTCCTCAGTCAGCCAGTTGGATACTGCTGCCGTAGAGAATAGCTTAATTCCCAGAGCCTCACTCTCCTTGTGTGCATTCATTATCAGTGAAAAGAGCTGAGCCATATATTTGTTCCAATCTGTATGCGTAAGGCTGGCCTCTGAGTGCAGACTATATAATTCCGTGTCAGGATTTAGAGAGCAGGACATTTAATTCTGTTTGGCCCCTTGTATGGATAGGATTTAGCCTCTGACTCCTTTTATGTTTTGCTTGAATGTCCAACCTACAGCAATTCGTTTAGTGACTGTTCAAGCTTACAAAAACCCTGAAAAAAGTGACTTATGACCATTTTTCATAAGTCCAGACAACTGGTTCATATTTATGACGGTTGCAGTGTCCCCGGGTGTCATGGGATCCCCTTTTGCGACCTTCTGACAAGCAAAGTCGATGGGGAAGCCAGATTCACTTAACAACCGGCTTACTAATTCAAGAACGGCAGTGATTCACTTAACAAATGTAGCAAGCCAAGTCGTAAAATAGGGCAAAATTCACTTAACAAATGTCTCACTTAGCAACCTAAATTCTGGGCTCAATTATGGTCATACGTTGAGGACTACCTATAGCAGTGTGTGTGTTTCTAAAACAATCCAAAGTCTTTATGATGAAAGGGAGCAAATTCTTGATGACTTATGCTTAAATGAAGGGATTAGTTGAAAAGGATGTTCAGGCTTCATCTCAGACATAGCATTTCCAGCCATACGTTGTTCATTCTTTATTCTTTCTCTTACTCTTTTCTTCCCTGGGCTATTTCTGCCCTAATTCTGGTTCAAATGTTCTGGATTAGTCATTTAAAGATGTGTGTGTGTGTGTGTGTGTTATGCTTCACTTGCCGAACATGCTTGATTTTTTTCAACGGCCAAGCTTGTAGCATCAAAACCCATGGACTGTATCCCTCAGAAGGCCTAGGTGCATGGTACTTTGGATGTGATTGCCAATTTGGGTGACAACAAAAAATCAGGCTGGTCAGTGCTGCTTTTTTAATATACATTCTATCACTTGCTTTCCTTTTCTTCACTTTATCTGCTCCTATCCTCTCTACAATATTAACAGATGTTCTTATTTTGGGCTTGAGTAGTGTGGAATGGTAATCTGAATCACTCTTAAAGCAACAAACTCATCTGGATCTAATGGTCCCATTGCTCCTTCTTATCAGCCAACCTGCCTGGTATTTCTTTAAATCCTCTGAGTCCCACCTTGTCACTCCATGTGGATTTTTTTTAAAAAAATGTATAAGCAAGAGGAATAGCAGCTTTGGCATCCTTCCTGCTGTTTGAGGTTGGCTGTTTGCAGATATTGCATTACCTAAGCAGGTAACATCATCCGTAGTTGTGAGTGTGGAGTTTGCTCCCTGTTTACATACAGTAGCTTGCCCTGCCCATATTGGTGGGGGTTTGTTCCTTGATTAGGGTATTTTCTGTTCGATTGTTTGTCTCTGGTAGTTTCTTGATTAGGATATCTTGCTAATCAATTGTAGCAGCTTCCCACAACTGAAATTCAAGAGACGGGGGACAATTGGTCCCTCTCCTTGTGGAGAACGTAGCTGTGCTTTGTGTTTTTTCATCATGCCTGAGAATAAGGCTGGCTGAGATGAATGCCATCTTGCTCCTTATTATGTTACAGAGCCCAGAGAAGAAACCTGTTCATAAAATTTGCACTTTTGCCTCTCACAATCTCTTGATATCTGTCCTGCTCACTGAGTCTGAAACACAGAACACCAGCAGAGCTTCAACTTATAGAAGCAAAGCCACATTGATAATAGATTTTTCAACTTTTGTGGAGGATCTCTAGGGAATAGCAGGGCTATAAGTTATTCTGGGAAGATGATAAAAACTATTTGAAGATGGCAGTGGCGGACTGCTTCAATATTGTTTCCAGAAAAACTAATAAAGGGAATTTTTTTACTTTTCCGGTTGTGGCTGCCATTTTCTTCCTTCCTTCTCTGTTGTACGGTGTCTTGGTTTTCAGTTAGGAGGCGCAAAGGGAAGTAGCAGATCTCCTGAGTAAAGTGACAGTCTCCAAAATAGCATGAGCAATCTAAAGTAGAATAGGAAAGTTGTGTTTTTTATGGATGGCGATGGTGATTCAACCCAGAATCAGGAAGGGCACACTGGGATTTATGTATTTCTGGAAATCTTTGTTTAATCCATTTATTGACTAACGGTGGCCTGTTGCTGCAAAGAGGACATAGGTCTTTTTCTGACTGCTCCTGTGCCTATGTCCATAGGGCTGAGAATAAAACAGGGTGTGGGTATCCAGATTCTGTCCCCCTGGCCGACATTGCAATGAGGACTGGAACGATGGGGAGGATGGATGTTCCATGTTAATCTCCAGGGTTGCCCCTTGAGAGTTTATCTGTCCCGATGCCCGAAGTGGGCCTCTTCTTGCTTGGAGAACAAAACAAAACCAGACCCAGCTTCCACCTCAAACAAAATTCCAGCCTAATTTTGAATCAGCATGTCTAGCTCAGCATGACATGGAAAGAATGAATGTGCTTGGAACGGCAAAAAATCAGTGTAAATCTTCCAAGAGATCTTCAAAGCTTGGTAACCAATCTAGAGGGCGATAATATTATTTGTATCCTAGCAGCAACGTTTAACTGGCACACCTCTGCCATCTTCAATCTGTATGCCCTTAAGTTTCCCCTGAAGTGTCCTCTAACATGGGGGATGTTTTGAGAACTGCAGATTTGAAACTATGAATTCTCCTAATTCAGCAGTTTTTTTCTTTGCTCCTCTTGCAGTTTCTCGCTGAGGAAATCTTTAACAGCTGACCTTTTAACGTTTGTCCCTTGCTATTCAATTCCTGCTGTATGAAATCATAAGGAGCCCCACCACTTCACATCATAGTACAGATGTTCTCATGTGACCTCCCCTCCTGTGTGAGTTGCACTGGCTGCCTGTGGTCTTCCGGGTGTGCTTCAAGGTCTTGGCTATGACCTTTAAAGCGCTCCGTGGCTTAGGACCAGGGTATCTGCAGGAGCGCCTATTACCAAATAATATCTCCCATCGAGCAGTTCGCTCCCACAGAGAGGGCCTTACCAGGGTGCCGTCAGCCAGACAGTGCTGGCGGGCGACCC
Organism: Pareas carinatus; assembly: GCA_032468095.1. Classification (NCBI taxonomy): domain Eukaryota; kingdom Metazoa; phylum Chordata; class Lepidosauria; order Squamata; family Pareidae; genus Pareas; species Pareas carinatus. Next base: position 350,336 of record JANHFO010009157.1, on the reverse strand, counting down.
CCAGGGTCAGAGCCTTCTCTGTGGCAGCCCCGACCCTGTGGAACGAACTCCCCCCGGAGATACGTATCATCTCTGATCTCTGGGTCTTTCGACGCGCCCTTAAGACCCACCTTTTTATCCAGGCCGGCCTATCCTAATTTCCTAGATGTCCCCTCGGGGTGGGTTTTTTAATGCAATAGGGTTTTATTTGGATTTAAGTATTTTAATCAACCCCTAATTTAATTCATTGTAATTAATTTTTAAAAAAATTGTTTGTATTTATGTGTTTTTAATGGCTGTGCACCGCCCTGAGCCCTTCGGGAGCAGGGTGGTATATAAATCTAAATAAATAAATAAAATAAATAAACTCTTAAAAGAAAATTTCTCGCCAGCTCCTTCCCGCTTGTCCTGGTTCTGCGGTCAGCAGATTGAGGTGACACGCGTGCCCTGAAAGTAGAGCTTGAAAATCACCATCTTTAATCTTTCTGCCAAGATTTTAGAGAAGAGGAAAAGACCACATTGTCCTTCAGCCCAGAAGATGCAGCAGATGGAGCATCTACTGCATAGTTCTTTTAAAACTTAAGGAAACAGGTGAATAAAAAATTCTACTGTGCCTCAGAGAAGAAAAACAGTGGGCAAGAATAGTTGGTGTAGGAGGACACTAGGAAAAGGTGTGTGTTGGAAAAGGCCTAACAGTGTCATTGTTGCTCATGTACTCAAACTCAACAGATGGCAGTATGGTTAGCAAGCAGTGTTGTTTTCCCATAAGAGGTAAAGATTAACATTGCAGCAGGTAAACGAAACATTATTATTAGACAGTCTATATTCTACCCCACCCACAAGCTGGGAACCTTCTTTCTTCCAGCTCTTGATCTAGATGGCATCTAATTATTTTACTTGTAACAAATCTGTTGGAGATTCGTTAACATGGATTTGATAACATGGCCATAACATGGATGGCCATGTTATGGTGAAAGCACCTTATAGCTAAAGGACGAGGTCTGATTTAAGAGTGTCCATCCTATTCCCATTAATAAGTCTTAAAGAATGCTTAACGTTTCTAACATCTGTCCTAATATAAATAAAAGAATCCTGATGAAATCTCTAATAACTGCGTTTAGGCAGGCGCCTTACTCAGTGTAATCTGTTCCCCTCTATTTTGCAGAGTACTAAGTGCACCAAGATAGCATGCAATGCGAAGGTGTTTCTCTGACAGAATATTCAATGTTTTGGGGAGAAATTGGCAGCCCTGAGCTAGTACACCTGAGCATCTGTTAAGTATACCCCAAAGTTCCCCTTTAAAGACTGAAAGAGTTCCTGAATTTGCCCATTTCAGCTGTCTGTGCAGTGTCCCAAACAGGCTAGGTGTGAATGTTTACAGAACAAAATGTCTAGTAATACAACATGTGCAGACATGATCTATTCCCAAGCTCTGTGTTATCCCCAGCTAAAAATATTATGATGTCTGTAAAATTCTGAGGTTGCTTAGGCTATTGTTAATATTGTTAATAGTTAGAGAACTTCAAGCATCTTTGCCATAATTATAATGCTCTGTTAGCTCAGAGGTTTTCAATCTTTTTCAAGCTGTGGATCTCAAAACATGTCGTTGCTACATGGGGGAACCCATTCCCACAAATTCAACTAATTACTAATCGACAATTCATGCATATTACTTTTTCTATATTTTCCTTGACCTGTCTGCGGACCCCCTGGCATTGTGCCACGGACCCCAAGGGGTCCGTAGACCACAGTTTGAAAATCTCTGTGTTGGCTTACATTTTTCTTGTCTCGGCTGCAGAAGGTTGTAGATTAAATGGATTATTTGGATCCTTTGCATCCTGAGTTCAGATGGGAACATTGTCAGAAAACGGCATTGTTTATGCTTTTGGATCTCCTCTGGAGGGATCAGGATAGAAATGGTATGACTGTCTTCATCCTCCTTTCAATACCATCAACCATGGTATCCTTCTGGACCGGTTTTAGGGATTGAGAGTGCTACACACTGTTTCGGAGTGGTTCTTCTCCTTTCTTCATAGCTGGTTCTAGTCAGTGTTAGTGTGGGTCTATCTTTAATTCATCACAACGTAGAGCACCTCAGGACTTGGGTGTCTTTTAAATATCTACATGAAAACCAGCCAGAGATAGTATGCAATCTGGAGGTCCTCCTGAATTTGTGGCTTCTGCTCAAAGAGCAGGTGGCAGTTAACTTTAGGGAACCTTGTACAGACACAATTGTGTACTAATTGCAAGACTCTTGGACTTTGAAGTTTTGCTCATGCTCATTCATGCTTTGGTCACTTCCTTTTGGAAGTGCAATCTGCTCTACATGGGGTGCCCTTGAAGGCCATCAGGAAGTTACAAGTTGCAGAATGCTGCAACTTACACAAAGCTGGGCACCTCTTGGTTTGCTCATGATACCAACTGTATTGTGAGCTGGATCTAGCAGACGGCTATCCCTTTAACCTTCTGAGGAAAACAAAAGCTGAAGGGGCTGGCTTTTCCCCCAGGGATTGGAGTAGGGTAAGATTGAAGCATTGTGTAAATTGATGGATTGGAGATGATGGGTCAGGCTCCTGGTTTTTATTTTATTTCATTTTTCTTGTTTTTATTATTGTTGTGAGCTGCCCAGAATTGTTTTCCAAGATGGGCAGCCATATGAATCTTTCAAATAAATAAATGTTATCCCAAAGCAAATTAGTTAAAACTAAGCTGTTTTAATAAATGGTATTTATCGTTTTTAATTTCCCTCCCTAAAAGCTAATTATATTTGCTTGAAGGGTTGCGTGTTATTTTCAGCAAAGTGTATTAGCCTAATAAATTATTACAATTATTTCTTGTAGTAAATTCTCCAGATCAGCCATATTCTGCTTTAATATTTTTAACATTAAATTGATTTTTCACCAACATAAATCTTAGGGCTGAAGATGATAGCTTGATTTAGAATATTTGTATAAAGCTGCAAAGAAGCCAGAAATTCCTACCAGTGCAGAGAAATGTCTAAATTACAATTTAGGTAAAATAATGAACATTGACTCTCTGTTCAATTGCTCTAAAATAGACATCGTGATCAGAATGTTCTTAAAGTGGGATTTTGAAATTAAAGCAGTAATGCTGTTTCATTATTTCACTGTATCTGCAAGATATTGATGGATGGATGGATGGATGGATTGGATTGCTGCTCTCTTTTCTTGATTGCTTAAAATGGCAGCCTGGTACAGGTTTTATGCCAGAGCAGCCACCTTATCTGGTACAAGTAGTCATTGACTTATGGAATTATGCAGTCTTTAAGTGATTCTAGTTTCCCCCACTAACTTTGCTTGCCTGGAACCTGCTGGGAAGGATCACATGACCCCACTGTAAATAAATGCTAGATGCAAAACAACCAAATTTTGATCATGTTTTTGTGGGGATGTTGCATCTGTTGTAAGGGCAAAAACTGATTGCAAGTTACATTTTTCAATATCATTGTAACTTTGAACAGTTTGTTCAACAGAATCGTTGTAAGTCAAGGACTGCCTGTATACTTGGCAGTAAGAAAGCAATGGCCCCACTTATCCACTTGGGTAGGGACTTGAATTTGGACTCCCTTGGTTCCCTTGTCTATTATACTTCTCTCTCTTTCCAGCTGACAATGTTTGTAGATATTTAAAAGTACTGATGAAATACAAAACATAATTTAATTGGGTTGAAGTAGACTTTTATTTCAAAAATGAAACAATGTTTTGGGGTCTTCTGGGCTTATTTCTTGAAAAGAGCAGTTTTTATAAGAAACATTTCAAAAGAAATTTTGCCTCTTCCTGGTCCAAGGTGAAAATTGCTTTGGAAAATGGCTAATTATTCAATCTCCTATACAAAACATATTTATTTATTTATTTTATTTTATTTATTTATTTTAGTCAAGCATATAGAACATCAACAATAGTAAAGGGTATTTTCTTTATGTCGTCTAATGTGCTTGGTATATACTTTAGAGAGTTTCCGTAAGAAGTGGTTTAAATTGAATTCATTAATTGTAATTAACCACTGCTACGTTATATATATTTTTTATAAATAGGCATAAAAATGCATTGCCTGAATTACAATAAGCTATAATGTGGTTTGCTTAGATTTGGTTCTGCATAATTTATGATCTCGCCTATGGTTTCTGGTTTGTTACCTGCGAACCAGACCACTCCGGAGGTGTTCACATGATACAGCTGCTGTAGCTATAGTTTAGCCATCAGAGCTTTCCAAATGGTGAGATTTTAAAATACCTACCTGTGATATAGGGTGCAGTGACAGCTTCTAGACAGAGAAACCATGATTTGTAGTTTATGCCTTTAATAAACTATGGTTCCTCATACCACGATTGCTTTAATGTGGTGGATTAAGATGGGTGAACAAGGTGCAAGATGGTGTGCTATTGCAATTTCTCATTACATAACTGTAAAGAGGTTTGTGTTTTAGTAATTTCAGAAGTGGTGATCATCTTTTCCTTAGTACCTAAGAATATTGCACTGTAGACTTCCAGATTAATCTTGTACTTGTTTCATTACCCTGCTTCATTTTAATTACTCCACTGTATCTGGGTTAAAAAAAAATCAGAATTAAGCATGGTTGCCAACATCGGATCTATAAAATCCTAGTACCTACACTTTGGCCAAGGGGAACAGAGTCAATAACAAAAAGGGAATTATTACTTCGAATATGGAGTCATAGTGTGTACCATGCATCTGGGGAGTTAAGTAGGGTTAGGCTGGATTAGTACTTGGATGGAAACAAGCAGGAATCCAGGGATGAGCAAATCATTTCGAAATGGTTGCTAAGAGAAGCGCTGCTGTTCTTTACATGGAGGCTTCTTCCAACCTTCCCATCGAGATCACTAAATCGTTCTAGAAAAAAGGGAGTTGCAGCTGCAAAAGTGTAGGAGGATCAAACAAAGATTTCCCACTCATGGGTGACTTCCCTTAAAATTGTCTCCCCCTTAGCGAAACAGTAATGGCTGCGGAGAGACAGTTGAAACCCTTCTCCACTGCAGATTGTAATTCGTTGTGTTGTATCAGCCTAGTCCCAAGCATGCAGATGTAGAGTAGATCTCCCTGATCTTTTACCTACACAAGCCTGCATGGGGTTGCAATCTTCAAATCCTTGAGAATAGCGCTTGGGAAAATGTTTATTGAAAAGGAAACAAGGGGAAGGAAGGACTTCTCAGGCACCTTCCCTCAAAAGATTATCACCTCATTCTCACAACACTTTTGCAGCATCCTCCTGCTCCATCTCTTCCTCCCCCCTCCCAAGCAGGCACAGGCCTCTGTCATTTGAGCCCTTGGAAAAGCCACAAATACCTTACTTTTCTCACAAGTATTGCGGTAGGGTGAAGCTGAGCTCAGATAGGGTTTTTTTGGGGGGGAGTGTATGGTAGTTGTGGGTGCCAAGAGTTTGCTGTAATGGTTTTTATTCTTTTACTGTGCTTAATGCTTTTACTGCTGTTTGCAAGTCGCCCAGGGTTACATTGCATAAGATGGGCAGCTAAAATAGCTAAAAGCCGAAAATTGAGCAGGATCATCTCTACCTCCATAGTAGAGATTTTGTAAAATCCACGGCTGTAGAGCAAGGACGGAATATTTCCAACGAAGGGAGTCTGTCGAGGAAGGAAGCTCGGGCTTTCCGTTCCTCTCCTTTGAGGGTCCGATTCCAGAGTGTCCTTGAGACTAAAGAGTAGACTGCATAAGGGGGTAAAATGGATTTTTTTTTAAAGTTTCAGGCCATGGCCAAAGAGGCCATGGGGCTGGAAATGGAAAACATGACCCTGAAGACCTCAGTTAAGATGTCTGCTGTGAGACTGCGCTAGGATATCCACCATGTTTACTGATTTATTTTGGGGAAGAAACACATTCCGTTTTCCCAAAAATAAAACCTAACCCGAAAATAAGTCCTACCGTAGCATGATTTTTCAGGATGCTCGTAATACAAGCCCTATCCTCAAATATGCCCCAGTTGAGATCATCAGCCAGATGGATGCATTTAGTACAGTATTTCTCCGAAAATAAGACCTAACCAGAAAATAAAGTCTTTCGGGGCAAAAATTATTATTAGCCCTGGTCTTATTTTCGGGGAAACACGTAGTGAGGGTCCCCAGGAATTATAATTTGCTAGAATTGAGGGGGAGGGAATATCACCCTTCATCATGAGCTACTCCTTGTCTCTAAAGGTACAAACCAGAACAGAAATGTGTGTGTGTGTGTGTGGAAATATCTGGATTAACCACCACTCTACTTTGCAATCTGATTTGGGTGGAATCCTGGATTTTAATCGTATTTTTGGCCACACATGTATTTATGATGAGCATAATCATCCTTAATTCTAAAAGCGGCTGCGTTTATCCATCCCCCCATCCCCAGCTATGCAAACGCTGTTCGTGTCTGGATTCCCCCCCCCCTTCCCTCTCTTCCCTGGGTAGTGGAAATCCCCCTTCGGCCAGATGGGCTGCGAAAAGGATGGGTGGGGGGCGGAGGGTCTGGGCCGCGCTGGGCCGCGCTGAGGTGGGGAGACGGATAAGGCGGAGCTCCGAGCCGGGAGCTTCCTCCTGCCTCCGCCTCCGCCGCCCAACAATAGCAGGCCCCGAGTCGGGCCGTGTCGCGGGGAGGATGCGCCAAAGGTACCGGGGCCCCCATCGCGGTAGATGAGCGCAGGCTCGATCCCCAGCCCACCGCTTTTGTGCGCCGGCGGAGCGGACAATGGGAGGGCGAAGTTTACGCGCGCTGGCGGAGAAGATGAGGAAGAGGTTCCTGGGGGGGAGGGGGCGTCTTGGGAAAATGTCGGGGGTCTGGAGCCGTCTAGCCCGGGAGCCGCTGCAGCGGGAGCCCGGCGGACGAGAGGGGAGGGCGCCGCCTCTACTTCGCAGCCGCATAGTTTGGAGAGAGGAGCCAGCCGGCCGCACGTTTCCAAAGGAACGCGTGGCGGTAGAAGGCGCATCGGGCGCGCGTCGGGCTTGCGGGCGAGGAGAACGTGGGGGTTAGGATCGGCAGACTGGCAGCGCTTGGGAGAGGGGAGGAAGACGCCTGCGGGGTGGGGAGGGTCGGGGTTGGGGGAAGCGATGTGTCCCCTCGACCGCCTTACCCGAAACTGGGTTTGGGGGACCTTGGCTGGGAAGTTCCCTCCATAGTTTGACGGGGGCGCGTCTGCGTGTAGCAGAGGAGCGCGATCTCGAGGCTGTTGCAGAGGGGGAAGACCAGAGATTTCTTCGCTTCTGCGGCAGGGTAGCGTCCGTTCTTTTCAAAAAAAAGACAACTCCAGTTACATTTCTGGCTCGCTGGAGATGGAGATGGAAGGGACGCTCGGATGTCTCCACCTTCCCCGCAAACCCCAGGAGATCCGCTTCGTCTCTTTGTGCCAGGCATGATATAGAGGTTGGCCCTGCAGTTCCCCCTCCCCCCTCCCAAAAAAAAGCCAGAAATGCAATGCAGCCAAGAAAACGCAGCCTTTCCAGCAGGGTAGTTTGAGTCTGCTGAATGCCCTCGGCTGCTTAAGTAGCCCTGGAAGTAAGTATCCTGGGAGTCCTCAGCAGGGCTGGTAGGTGCAAAGACCAGCCAGGGCTGTTTCTTGGCATGCCGCAAGGTTTGTGTAAGATGGGTAACCCCGAGGAGGGTGTCTTTCTTGCAAGGGACTCTGGAAACTTGAAATGGGTGGTGAAATGGGAAGCACTCCTCTCTATTTGCGAGACAGAGGCTGCCTTTTTACAGGGAGCTTCCCTTGTGGCTTATTGGAGGAGTACTACAAAGCCACTGTTGAATCAGACATCCCAAACGACAGATTTCATTCATTCACTGTATGTCTCAGAGAAGGCCACAGAGGTGGGAATGTTGGAGGGGCCGCAAGGGAAAAGCCCTGGTGCCAAGACTGCCTCCTGGGCCAGCTTCAGCCTGATAAAGCTTGGGTACTCGTACGCAATGGGGAGACGTCTTATCCCAATCTAGTTTACATCTGGTAGGTTGGGGTTGCATAGGTCAGGATTTCCATTCAAAAGAACAAAAAAGCCTGTTACTAAGGGGTAGTGGGAGAGTAAAAGCATTATTTTCTTGTTGGAGCTCCAATTAAGGTGGGGATTTTATTTCTCCGTTCTCTTGCCCAAACCTGCTTGTCCTAGTTTTTCTTCCAAGCTGGATCGAATCATATAATTTAGAGGGTTTTTTTGATACTGCCTTTAAAAAGCAGTATTCAAAGAATTTATTTTTCTGTTTTATGAAAATGTTAAAATATGTAGGATGGTGCTACTAGTTTCTCTAGATAACTGCTGGATTTTTCGTTCGCCCTAGTTCTGAGGATTTTAGAAACTATTCTGCCTTCCCTGGGCTGGAAAATAGTGAGAACTCCTGGGATTTTGGACGCTAAGTGTAAATTTCTGTGCTGGTTGACTGAACTAATTCATTCCTCTCTTGAGAATCTTTTTTTCTTTGAGTTCCAGTACTGGGACACAGCAAAAGAGCTAATTATTACTGAATCGTAATCAAAATGCCAAAACCCAGGGACTGCATTGCAAGGGAAGTAAATTCTTGAAGCTTTGCTTTTTAAAATATGGTTAAGCCAGACATATTGTTAACATGGCCAGGATGATTTAAATATATCTTAGCTGTTCTGAAAATAGATGCATTTTAATACCCGGCAGTAGTGTTTCTCAACATGAGCAGTTTTAGGATATGTGGACTTCAACTCCCAGAATTCCCCAGCCAGCCATGCTTCTTAAAAATGCCAAGGTTCAAAACCCTGTCTTGGAGTTAAATTTGGGAAGGGGATGGGATGACTGATGGTGGGATCAAAAGGGAGAGGAAGATGCTCAGGTGGATGAGTTTTGAATAGCATCTTGCACATTTGTTCTCCAAAATCTGCAGAACAGTTTTCTTGTGTGTTTTAAAATGATGGATTTTCAGGGAAATATGAAGATTGAATCAATCTATCTATCTATCTATCTATCTATCTATCTATCTATCTATCTATCTATCTATCTATCTATCTATCTATCT
>JANHFO010009157.1:327786-341199 GCA_032468095.1 Pareas carinatus | reverse complement strand
GACATCCCACCCCCCCTCAGGGTGCGGTACTGCCCACTTTGTGAACCACTGGGCTATAGGATAAAGACTCTCCTATAATCTCTTTAATCTTGTTTCCTATTATAGAAATAAAGTCCCATGTAAAGTGGTTTGGGTTTTTTTTCCAGAGGGAGACTAAAAAAAATAATTCTGGATCTTTGAATTTCTCAAACTCTCATGTGACTTTCAGTTTGAACGGTACTTTTCTCTAACTTTTTATGGGCTAGATAGCTTTTCTATGTTCAACCTTGCCTTTTCATGACCCAAATTGGGGTCTCTCTGTGTGAACTGTACATCGGCATTTGATTTGAACTTTGTTTGCTTGTTTGGTTTCTGCCCATTCTTCTTCTAATGAGCACAGAATGACTTGTTATTCCAACTTTTAATTTTATCTTTCCAACAAATCTGTGGGGTAGGCTAGTCAGAGAACCTACAGCTGCAACATCAACCAGTAATCCTTAGGGCTATGTTGATTTCCCTCAATTTTAAACCTCGCCCTTCACCTATTGGAATGCATTGGGCAGGTTACTCTAAGTGTTTCTAAGCAACTTCAAGACATGTGGACTTCAACTCCCAGAATTCCCCAGTTGGTGTGGGAAGCCGGCGGGAATTCTGGGAGTTGAAATCCACATGTCTTAAGGTTGCCAAGTCACGGCTCTAAGGAATAAAGAACTTCATGTGTCTTCAAAATTATCTTGGTCTCTTCCTTTAGAAAGGTCATTAATAAAACAAATTGCAGGTTAGATCAGTGGCCCTCAATCTTCGGTGCACCAGGGACCAGTTCCATGGAGAAAGTTTTTTCCATGGACCGGAGGGGTCGTGGTTTTGCATGTTGCCTGTATCCCACGAATGGGGATTGGCTTGTTGGCGCGGACCGGTGCCAGTCCACAGGCCCGTGGTTGGGGACCCCTGGGTTAGATGAATGTTGTCTCTCTCAATAGAACTTAGAGGTATTCTTGAATGTGTAAACAAAGAGTGGCCTCCCTATTTGGCTACCCATTGATAAGGGGAGAGGGCATAGTTCTGCTTGTTAGGTTTGTCACTTAGAGGAAGAACATGGTGCATGTGGGACTCACAAATAAATTCCAGATTTGTGTTTGTGCCTTTAATTTGCAGGTTCGTTTTATATAAACCTCCGACATCAGCTTCTGCATTGGTACTGCAAAGCCACAGATATGCTGGATGAAATATACTGTTGCCTTCAATACAGCGGTTTCTGGCTTTCTTTCTAACGCCGTGGCAATCTTTCATAGCAATTCACAGCGCTAATGCCCTCTTCTTAAATCTGAAAACACCCATCCGTCTGTCTAGCTGCTTGGAACCTTAGAATCCCCCTGAAAATGACAAACTGTATCAAACTCTGCATAAAATGTGGAGCCTTGAGAAAACTGGATTTGGGAATGAATGTCAAATTACGGATCAACCGTAAAACAGATTAGTTGACTTTGGACACTGCCATGGATTCTTTTACGTATACCCAAGTCAGCGACTCTAAAATCCAAGACGAGCCAACACAACCACACAGGGACTTAGGCCAGAGGTTTTCAACCTTTTCAAGCTGTGGACCCCAAAGCAAGTCATTGCTACATGGGGGACCCCATTCCCATAAATTCAACTAATTACTAATTGACAATTCATGTATATTACTTTTTCCAATTTTTTTTTGGCCTGTCTACAGGCCCCTGGGCAACTTGCCACAGACCCCAAGGGATTCACGGACTACAGGTTGAAAACTTCTGCCTTAGGCAACGCATACCCACGCACTCGCTGCTCACTACTCCACTCTTTCTTTCTTCTGCTACATCTCCTGCTGCTCCTCCAACCACTACTTGTGAATCTTAATGCTGGAAAGTAGCATATCTGCTTTATGCTACTTTATGAAATACTTATAAAGCTCCTTCCCTTTCTCCCACACACCAACACTACCACCTTCACCTGCCTCCCCACTCAGCTTTTATAGCCAACAATTGCTGTAGTGGCTAGAAAGAGAACTCAATGGGAGGGGACAGCAGTGCAGGCCATTTTGTAGACAGTCTGTCCTCTCATAGGTAACCCTTGCCCTGAGTGAGTGAGCTTGGTTTTTTTAAAAAACAAACAAACTCACTGCAGATCTCAGCATATGTGCTGAATCTAGAAATCTTACCTATTGGTATTAGGCAAGGTTGTGTCTACTCTAGTATATCATGAAATTAAGAGAAGGTGTACTGTTCTTGAGTTCACACTTTGCCCTTTCTGCTGGTGCAATGCTGCTTAGGGCCTGTCTGCCTAAGACATCACCTCTTATTGTTAAGATCTGCAGCAAGTCATATGGAAATATCCCCACTGTCAGGTCTGTCTTGGTGGTGTGAAGGAGATGGTGTGGTGTGGTGTGATGCGAGGGGGGGTGTCCCTTGGTACATTGTCTCAGGTTGTGGATTCCTTTGGGAGTTGTGTTAGCCCCTACACACGCAGGGTTTAAGCAATCCATAAAGACGTATCTTTTTCAGTCAAGCTTTTAATTGTGAGGTGGTTTTAGTATTTATTTTTATTGTGAAATGATCAGTCTCTAATAGTTTATATTAGGGTTTTTTTGTTTTTAAGGTCTGTAAGTTGCTGTAAGAACACGCTAAGGCCTAAATCAAATAAATGCTTGCAAGAATTCAAGAGGTAGGACTGAAGAAGAGCTTCTTTCTCCAATCAGAGTACAATCAGAGCAGAGTTTCTCAACCCTTAGGAACTTTTAAGATCTGTGGACTTCAACTCCCAGATTTTCTCAGCCAGGTAGCTGCCTAGGAAATTCTGACAGTTGAAGTCCACATCTTAAAAGTTGCCTAGATTAAGAAAGACTGCATCAGAGACTGAACATTGCTAGACTTGGTGTGGTCCATCTTCTTAAAATCACTGGCAGGCCATGTGAATTGTAAGCCAGGGGTCCCCAGCCTAGTGGGCCGTGAGCTGTTTGCAACTGGGCCACGGAAACGGGGGTGAGTGCATGCAGACACGCTCCATTTGTGTGAGCAGTGGGTGCACATGCATGCTACTCGTGCAAATGGAGCTGTGCCATGCGCTTGCCAGCCACTTGTGCAGAACCCTCTCTTTTCCTCCAGCCGGTCCACAAAGCCGGAAAGTTTGAGGAACTCTGTTGTAAGCCATGGCTTTAATAATGGTTTGCTGAACAAAGCCTAGTAGCTTGATTTCTGTAACATGTAAAACAGTAAGCCACAGTTTATAAATAATGACTAGATTCTCAAGTTGCATTAAGCCAAAAGCAAATCAAACATTATGGAGTGAGCTAATCAGAAGCCACAGGAGGAACCTGCTCCTCCTATGCCGGAAAAGCTCATTTTGGCTACACATAAGCATTGGAGAAGCTCTGCAGGATTTAACATTGGTCCATCGTCCCCGGGTTCACTCTCTTATCTGTGGTCAGGCAAGATGACCTGGGGAAGTTTGCAAACTGAACATAATGGATGATGAGACCCTCGCTTTTGATCTTCAATGTATTAAAAGCTCTCTGGCTGTAGAAGGTCTAATTTTAATATTTCTGGTTATCTTCTAGACTACTGTTAGCACGTCCTCTTTAAAAACTAATCCATCCTTTTAAAAAAAAACCAATTCAGCATCACCTGGGATGCTGCAGTACTGAGTGCTGTGGTGTGGTTGTTGCTTTCCTGTTAGTTGCTGGTTTGGGAGCAGAGGAATCAGGACTTAAATCTGTAAATCCAAGCTCCTTCCAGTTGAACCAGCAGATTGGCCCCAGCTGCATAAAATGCTTCTCAATTTTTTTGGAACCTGCGCTCTAGCAACCGTCACAAGCATGGAACGAGACCTATCACAGGGACATCCTTGGAGGAAAAGGACTGTGAGGGTTGGATCTTCGTCTTTAAAAATAGATCTCATTTCAGCTCTCTGCTGTTCACTTACATTGCCTGAATGCTGATGTATCTCTTTAAGGCAACCATCCTTTGATGAAGGGTGCTCAGCCCTGAATTCTCTTTGCTTCTTTTTCAGGCAAAAGTGATGAAGGGAAGCCTAGAGGCTGGGCATGTCATAGTGTCCATCACTGGGCCCTTGGAGAGAGGTAAGAGAAAGGCCCGGAAAGAGCTGGGCCAAGAAGTTAGTGGGGATCATGCATCATCCTAACTTGGGAGGGAGGGCAATACACTTCTTGGACATCACCTGCAGTCCAATCAATTGTAGCAAGATCTACTGTATTTCCCCGAAAATAAGACACTGTCTTATATTAATTTTTCCTCCCAAGATGGGCTAGGTCTTATTTTGGGGGAATGCCTTACTTTCAGGGAAACACAGTCGATCGCCCACCCCCACCCCTGAATAACACCCGGCCCCGGGCGCTCCTTACCTGATTCAGAGGGCTGCAGAGAGATGAGCTGGGCTGAAAACTGCAGCGCTCCGAATTTGCGAGCTTTCAGCCTGCTGGGAGGTGCTGGCTACCCGCTTCCAAAGCGCCTCCCAGCAGGCTGAAAGTGCGCAAATTGGGGCATCACTTGGCCTTAATCCTTCCCTGCGTCACTGGGATACCGGATGATTTTCTACATCCCTTTGGATTATTGGGCTGAACTGTGGCCCCAAAACATGCTTGTAAGGCATGCTCTACCCTCATTCCTGACCACCCTTTCGTTAGAGAAATACCAGCTGCATCATTGGCGGCAGCTGGTGAATGGCCTTGATGTCCCTCCCCTTTGGAATTGCTGGTGGGTCTTTCATTGTGACAGGAACATGAAACCTGGCACTCTTTTAATTGATGCTCTCTGCCCAAAGGAAACAATGTCTGAAATTGAGCTGCACAGTGAGATGAAGCCGGAAGGGGATGGCCATGAGCCAAGGACACCCCAGGAGCTTCTGCAGAGACTCCGGGAGCTAGAGGTACAAGGCCTAATCTTGCCTAGCTGATTTAACGGGTTCTAGAGACCAGACAGAGCACCACCGGGAAGGTTGACGGAAGAAGTGAATTAAGATCCCATTGCAAACAATTTATTTCTTGGTAGCTACATAGCATCTATTTTGCTTGAATGTGAGCTGCCTCCCAGCATCGGCAGCATATGAATAGTCTTCAACTTACAACCAGTTGCTTACTGACTGAAGTTCTGACAGACCCATGTGGGTGATACTTACTTATTTGAAATATTTTGAGTGCTTGGCAACGGGGCACATTTATAGCCATTTGCAACCTCTCACTATCATGGAACCACAATTTCTGGTGGTTTTACTGCATTTTCATCGAATTTCCAGCAACATTGTCAGGTAGTGAATTATGGATTCACTGAACCACCACAGAGTTTCATTATCCTAACTCAAGAACTGCTTGTACAGAAATAACATGCGTGATACAGTTCTAAATTAGCTGTTTTGCTCCCTTGCTGTTAGAAGCAAGAGTCATCTATTCCCGATTCTCCAGAATTGGCACCCTGTTTCCCGCATGGTATACCGGGAAGGTAAAGCACTCACACCAGACATAACAGGCCCAAGTGAATCCATTATGTGAGTCAAGTCTTGTGGATTCCTTTTCTACCTCTTCCTAATGTGGGTGGTGCTCCCTTTGTCCAAAGATCTTGCATTCTGGTCTTTCGAGTGGAATACGTGATACATGTCTACAAGGGATGGGAGAACTATCTAATGGACTCGCTGCTTTGTCTTTTGAAGGGAGGTGCCAGTCATTGAACCTAGTAACCTCAGTCCTTCACTCTTCCCACGGGCATCGGTAGAGAACATAGCTTTGCAATGCTGCGGAATAGGAACGATCAAGAACAAGAGCAGTGGGGTGGAGCAGAGAGAAGGGAAGTTGTCCGTGCTTCATTTCTTTTCCCATATGCCTCCTGGAGAAGAAACTTGAGGTTCTCTTTTTCTCATCAGCAGCCTGACTCTTCTCTATGTCCTCAGGCAGAGAATTTGGCTTTGGTGCAAGCCAATGAGAACCAGCGGGAAACCTATGAACGCTGCCTGGATGAGGTACTGCCTTGCCTTCTCTTTTCCGGAAAGCACCTTCTGATGGAGGCATAGCTCCTCCCCTTGTGCTTATACTTGCTCCTCCTTCTTCTGCAGGTAGCCAACCACGTGGTGCAAGCGCTGTTAAACCAAAAAGTGAGTCTGTCTCCGGGCCTGGTCTTTGGGGGTTGAGGACATCTTTTAAGTTTGAGAGCTATTGAAGTGGAGCATAGCCAAGCACAAAATTCTGCAGGAAGCAGACTGATAAAATTACTCTCTTGTAGCACTCCAGAGACCCTGTCCCACTCACTCTGTCTTTCCCAGACCTGCTTCCCCCTCCCTTCCCATTTTTACTTTCCAAGAATGCCTTTATGGATTTCAGTGGCAGTTTTGAAGTTAAAGATGATACTAGCAACTGTTGTTTTGCTTTAAAGCTATGTAAGTTTCCTGAAACATTTAAGTCAGCAAGCAAAGGAATGGTCTATGGGCCCTTTGAGGCCTGTACGTACTGTGTCCTGTGCTGAACTTCATTAGGAAGAGCAGGAGAAACAAACAGAGCTCTTGTCTGTTTTACGTTATTTGTATAAATTGGTGGTGACTTCAGGATAATAGAATTCTTTAGAATAGAATAGAATTCTTGATTGGACACGAAAGGAATTTGTCTCCGGCGCATAAGCTCTCAATGTACATATAAGCTACAAGTAATAAATTATTATCACAATCATAAAATACATTCATCATAAGATACAACACTCAGCGATAGTCATAGAATTCTAAATAATCACCACGAATCATCAGACAATGGAAGATAATAACTGCTGAGTAAGAAGGATATAGGCTTGTTTGTGCTCAAGGGAGAGGTGTTGATACAACATTTAACCTCTGGATACAGCACTGAAAGAAAGGCAGGAGGCCTGTTCAAAACAATTAGAAGCAACTGCCTGTTGCTAGAAGTGTGAATTCTTCCAGCAGGCTCTTTCCTGTGGTGATAATATTCATATTGTCTTTTAAGAGTAGTCCAAATGCTCCTGTTAACCCTTACAACTTTCTCAGATAGATCAGTGCTGCCTCTGTTCCAGATCAGGTCCCCTCTTAAGCTGGTGGTAGAGATGAGAGCGGAAGGAGAACTTCATAATTCACTTAGGGTCAAAAAGCAAAGTACTTCATGCATCCTTTCCTCCGTTGTTGAGGTATAGACCTCTGAGTCCCTTGGCCGGTCTGTTGCCTTCCCCAGAAATCTTACGTGCAGACCTCTAGAACTGGTTTTAAAATTGCAATTAAAGAGAGAGAATGAGGGTGAGAGCGAGTAGGTTTAGTTGAAGTATAAGTGTGCTATAATTCACTTTTAATAATGAAGTCACATTTAGGTTTTGTGCTCTCTGTTTTTGGAATGGGCTTGTCAGAAGAAGTTTGACTGCAAGTACTGCCGCTGGTTTCTATAGTCAGAGATGAAAAAATACAGTCTGGGACAGTATTCAGCCCATCAGCTTCCTTTGTGGCTCCCCCGAAATGGTTGAGGCAACAATTTGACCCCCATTTTGTATTTTGTGTGAAAGGGTAGGGGTGGGGTTAAGGGGCAAAAGAACCGTCTTTAAGTCTTGTGGATACTTTATCAAACTCCTCAGATTCCCCCTAAACAGAGGACGTGGTTTAGCTCACTTTTGGAGTGCAATTCCCATTGTTCTAAACAAAACCAGGTATAGACCTTGAGCTGAGAGTAGCTGTGTTTCCCTGATATAGATGAAGGACAGGCAGATAGTAGATTGCTTGGTTTCAGTCCTGCAAACATTAATTGCATTTGTCTCTGATTAGCTCATCACCCAGAGCTGC
Organism: Pareas carinatus; assembly: GCA_032468095.1. Classification (NCBI taxonomy): domain Eukaryota; kingdom Metazoa; phylum Chordata; class Lepidosauria; order Squamata; family Pareidae; genus Pareas; species Pareas carinatus. The sequence goes on along the minus strand of JANHFO010009157.1, from coordinate 333,426 downwards.
TTCTTAATCCCTGCAGGGGATTTCACCTGGCATTTTTTGCATGCCAAACCCGTGTCCTGCCCTGTGCCGCATTCCCAGGAGTCCGCACAGTGGGCTTGAGTATCATTACCCTCCTCTTCCTCCTCTACAGTTTTTGTCATGAGTTAGATGTGATCAAACATTTGTACATATCCTGAACTTGCATTATTTGTGCAAGTCGCAGGATTCAGGGTTCTTTCGGAGAGGATTTGTGTGCCTTGATGGCAAATGCTGATTTTTTCCCCTTAATCCACTTTGACCAAAAAAACACTAACGTAAAGGAGGGGTCCCCAGTCTGTGGACAAACACCAGTTCATGGCATGCTAGAAACTGGGCCGTGCAGACAAGCCAAGCCCCATTCACAGGATACAAGCAGCACACGAAATCACGCCCCCTCCGGCCTGTGGAAAAACCTCTCTCCGTGGAACAGGTCCCTGGTGCCCCAAAGGTTGGGGGCCACAGATTCCTGTGGGGAGGAGAGAAAATGGAGCAAGAGCATATGCAGGCATTCTCTTAACCCCACTTTACAGGTTATCTCCTCTCTTTCTCAGGATCTCCGTGAAGAATGCATAAAGCTGAAAAAACGGGTCTTTGACTTGGAACGGCAAAACCAAGCTCTCAGTGATCTTTTCCATCGGAAGCTGACTTCTGGGTCTCTCTCCCAGGTAGTTTTCCTTGTCCTCTTGTCTCCCCCCCCCTTCTGTCTCCTCATGTGCTCAGCTTAGATGTATAGACACAATTTGTTTGCAGGGTGGGTGGGTTTTAAGGTGGCTGCGTATATAGAGAAGAGTCCTGGAATGATAGAGCTGGAAGGAAGATGGTTTAAGGGCAGTTCAAATGTTTGGGGAAAGGTTGCATTGGCAGCTGAATGCCTGCAAGGGGATCCATATTAGTCTATGGTACCTTTATTTAGTAGCTTAAGCCAGAATCTGGTTTGTCACTGGTTGCTGAATAAATTGCAGTCATTTGGGGGGGGAGGTATCCTAATGCTTATAAACCTTGGTTAAAGGCAAGAGTGGTTTTTCAGTGTGGCTGATGGGTTCACATGCGTTTCTAAGCATTGTGGGATTGCTGGAAGTCCGTTGCATGTGTGTGTGTGAAGGTGCTGTCGTTTGCCCTTTGCAAGCAGATCTAGTTGAGCCCATTCATTCTGTTATTTGTCTCTTCAGACTCCAGCCCATCCGGCTTCCTTGCTCTCCAGTCCGTCCCCGATTTCCCAACCAGGCACAGTAGAGAAGCTCCCGGTTCCGTTTCCCCTGGGACGCCGCCTCTTGCAGAGAGAGGTATGTTCCCGTAACGCTGCTATTATTGCCCATTCATTTTTGGATTACCACTTGCAGGTACAGACCTACTGGTGTTACTGCTTCATTGCTGGGCTTCTCATTATCGCTTTCCTGTGCCTAATACTTTGTTAAATGGTTTAAGACAGGGGGAGAGTGTACGTTTTTGGGAATGGGGCCCAGAGCCATTAATTGATGCGTTGCTGCACAATGTAGACTTTTGATGCGGTAGACATCTTACACTGAGCTTCGCAACTCTGACTTAAACCATGCGGTTTTCTTTCCTTTCCCAAGGTGGTGTGTGGTGGGGAGGGGTTGGGGAAGAGGAAGATCAGAGTTGCCAAAGGAGGAGAACGGTTGATTGTAGGAAAGGGGAGTGGAGGTGGGAGTTGTTCCTTCAAACCCGGTTCCGAAAATTGGATCAGGCAGATTCGTTTGTTTCATTCGTGTTTTTAAGGTCGCCTGACTTGACAACTCTGGCATCATATAGAATTTGAAAAAAGCAAAGATATAAAATAACAAGCACCTATAGAAAGAAAAGATGGTCATCCCAGCGGAAGAAAAGGTCCACTCACCTCCCTGATTCACGTAGGGAGACTGCAGAAAGAGCAGCCTTCCTGGACTCCGAGCTCTTGCTTTGAAGACAAGCGGCAGCTGTAGTTGGGAGGGTCTTTGTACACTTCTGGGCTGTGTGCCAGTTGTGCCTATTCCTGGACCGGGAGGCCCTGTTCAATGTCATTCTTGCCCTTGTGACCTCCTGTTTGGACTACTGCAATGCACTCAGCATGAGGCTATCCTTCCAGGGCCTTCAACTGATGCAGAGTGTGGCAGTGCAAGTAGTCAGTGAGGCCAGTACCTTGGTGCATGTACAGCTTTGTGAGCCAGTGTGCTTCTGGGTGCAGTCAAGGTGCTGGTTGTTATCTTTAAAGCCTTTCATGGCTTGGGACCGATCTCTCCCAGTTATTTCTACCTGTCTGATCCCCTTGAGTAAGATTGGGCATGCTTTGGTTCCCGTTCTCCAATAAGGCTCGCTCTGTGGAGCATTCAGAAAACAGGGTGGGTCTGACACTGCTGACCGGCCTTTCATAAGGCACTAAAAGCTAAAGGTCCTTTGCTCGGGCCTGAGCCTCCAAATGTATGAAGGGCCCCATCTCTTGACTGTGTGAGTGACTGTCATTTTGATCCCTTTGCTCATTGCTGTGTATTTTGATGTGTGTGTTGTTGGTTGAAATCATCCACCTCTCAAACAGTAAATAGCTTTTCCTGTTTTGGTTGTTTTTATGATTTTCATTGCAACATATGTTTCTGAATTGTAAGCTGCCCAAGAAATCGCTTGCTGAGAGGAGCAGCTAGAGATTTTGATAAAAATCAAAATCAGATAAAATATTTTATTTTATTTATTTTGTGTAAAAATGAAACTCACTTGTTGAGATGGATGGCGATACAAACTGATTAAATAAATGAGTATGCTTGGTTTGTAGATATGCTGTGTATGGAGGGAGATGCAGGATTGTGATGGGAAGCAACTTAAATTCATAGATATGGCTAAAATCGAAACCTTCTAGTCCAGCCCTCAGCATTGTCCTTCTTCAGGAGCATCCATTCAGTGAACACTTCAGCAGACTTTAACCACCACAGCCTGGATTGAATGCAAAATTGAAGAGAAGGAGGTGAAATTGCTGCTTTTCCTGCAGGTTTTGGCTTCAATCCATTGTGTGGATTAAAAATAATATTGAGCAGAAGGTGATGGAAAAATTCTTTCTCCACTACTTCTGGGGAACGTTTGTCCATTGTAGGAGACTACATTAGATCAAAAGAGTACAATAAATCATTTGATCTGGTTGAAAGGACGTTGTGGGGTCACCACCAGAAATAGCAAACGGAATGTTGCGGTCAAGGGGGCAGAAATGGAAATCGGAAGCCGGCCTGAACATTTTGTATGTTTTGATTGCATCCCAGGTCATCTCTGAGGAACATTGTCTGGAAATTCCTGGATCTAATTCCCAATCGCTGGAAGCTCTCTCCCCATTCCTGCGAAAGAAGGCCCAAATCCTGGAAGTGCTTCGTTCCCTGGAAGAGATGGACCCGCTCCTCGCCTTTCCTTCCCCTTGGAGAGACCCCGGGCAGCTGAGCTCCCCAGAAGGAGTGACGGCAGAAGCCTGGCCATGTCTGCTGCTGGCTCAGGGCGAAGGGGTGCCTGGGCAGCCTCCCCTGAAAAGCGAGGGCAGCTCTTCCTCCTCCTCTGATGAGGCAGGGGAATCTGATCCTCCAGAGAAAGGGCACCCGGGGCAAGTGTTGCTGAACGCGCTGGCTGAACGCAAGCTGGAACTAGGCGAGGTGGAGACGTACCTGCAGCACGTCCTTCGGGAGGCTGGCGAGAGTCCCCTGCTCAATGGGGAGCCCAGTGGGCCCTGCTTGATGGGAAACCCTGAAGGGCAGGCCAGGAGCTACAAGCACATCCAGGCCGTGAGTTGCCTGGAGGCTTTGGGGCCTCCCTCTCCCTGCAGGGAGCCAGCTTACCTCAGCGCCCTCGCGTCCAGCGAAGACAAGGATAAGTCTCGGCCAGGGCTCCCGATCCCCTCCCCCTCCAAGGTGCTCAAGTTGCTGAAAATGCCACCGCCTCCCAGCCCGGCCGCCCTTCGCCTCAGCCCGCAGCTCACCCGCAGCTCCAAAATCCCCTGCCGCAGCAACACGTACGAGGTGTACCACTCCCCGACGCCGAGCCGCAAGGGCTCCCCCGACAGCCCTTTCCCCACTGACTCCATTGGCGGGGTTCATTCCTCCCTCAAGGCTGGCCGACCCCTGGTCCCGGAGTCTCCCCCAATCGCTCCCATGTTACCGGACCCTTTTGGGTACCACAGACCCCACGAGTACGAGAACATCTTAGAGCTGACCCTCAACACCGCTGTGAGCTCCCGGTCGCCCTCATCCCGTGATGCCAAACTGGATGCTCCTGAGGTGCTCCTGCCGCCCTGCCGCTTGGCTCCTCCTCGGGCAGTGCCGCCTGGGGAGGTCTCTCTGGAGCCCTGCCCTGCTGGCAACCAAGAAAAGTCAGGCCCAGAGAGCAGGCGCTCACCCCCTCTGTCCCGCATGAACCCCGACCACTCCTCCAAGAGAGGCGCCAGCGGTTCTACCAAGCGGACACTTGAGGCGGCAGCCAGCATGCCCTTCAAAGAGCGGCTGACGGTGCTCGGGAGGCTGAAGGGGGCGGAGGGGAAGGAGGGACCGGGCTTTGAGAAGGGGAGGGCCCCCAGCCGGCCAGGGGAGCGTGGGGAAGGCCTTCCGGATGCCCACCCCAGACTGGGCTCTGGGAGCAGCAGCCTCAAGCACCCTGAACCTTGCCATGGGAATGACTCAACCCCTCGGTGCTACTCTTCCCATTCCGTTGGTTCCCGCGGCAACGACTCCGAGCACCAGGGCTCCAAGAATCGCTCCCTAGGCACGCCGGTGAGCCGAAATCCCTCCAAGGCCCTGCCGCCAGGGAAGAACGCCAAGAGTCCCCGCGGGAGCCCGACAAAGCTGCCTTCCAAGTCCCCGACCAAGGCCCCTGCCCCAGAGCCCAAGCCATGCCCGCCCTCAGCCAAGGCGGCCAGCAGTTTTGGGCGCAAAACCCCCGCCGGCCCTGACCAGGCCAAGGGCAAAGCTGGGCCTCCCGCCAGTATTGAAGAAAAGGTGATGAAAGGTATCGAGGAGAACGTCCTGCGAAGGCACAAAGGTGGGCCGGCCGCCGGGGAGACCAAGCAGAAGAATTCGAGCGGCCTGGCCAGCTGGTTTGGCCTGCGTAAGAGCAAGCTGCCGGCCCTCAGCCGGAGGCCGGAGACCCCCAAAGCCAAGGAGGGCAAAGCCGTCTCACGCAGGCTGGAGTCTGAAAGCTTGAACATTTCGAAGCTCATGGAGAAGGCGGAGGACCTGCGCAAAGCCCTGGAGGAGGAGAAGGCCTACATCAATGGGCTGGCCCTGGACAAGCCTCGGTCTCACACCTGTGACACCGGCCACAATCAGCTCACCCTTATGTACCAGGAGGTGACTGCCGAGAACTTCATGCAGCAACTGCTCAACAGGTATGTGTGGGCAGAGAGAGCAGGTCTGAGTGGTATCTGTCCAGAAGGGCTTAAAGGCACATTGGTGAAGGCTGATCTAACCCCAACAGGTGCCATACCTAAGCTAGGATGAGCGCTTGGTTTCACTGGGATCTAGATTTGCATAAAACGGAAGGTTTCTGGTTGGGATTGAGTGTAGAGCCTGTTTTGGGTGGAGGGATGACCTAGTAATGAATCTTTGTTCAGATTGAGTGAGACTCTTTTTAGATGGACCTCTTCCCCCCCCTCGTTTTTAACTATTA